>OY284482.1:28706399-28811411 GCA_958336345.1 Dorcus parallelipipedus | reverse complement strand
TCCGTTTCAGGTTTCAATCACAAAATCCACATGAGAGGAACACAAAGATTTTAATCACCAACTCAAACAAAAGGTCAGCACGGCACGAGCTCTATTGAAAGAATGACCGCGAAGCCGAGGGCGGCGGCGTTCGCTCCAATTATGCGCTGAGATGGGAGTCGTTACGAATGAACTCAGTTTTAGCCGAACGACAGAGTGATACTGTACGATTAAATAACTAGTGGCGTAATATTGAGAAATATGGCAAGTCACGTACGCCAACCAGAGGTCTTGAAGCAATCGCCCCTCCCCCCCCCCTCCCCAATAAGTCATTCTTTTCCAAATCACGCGGAACCTACATAAATATTTTCTTTATTGTTGCAGATTAGTTTTAAGAAAATGATTTTTTTCAAATACGTTTTTACGATTGTGTTTATCTACAATTTTGGAACCCTAACGAAACCAAATTGCCCCTCCCCCATCAAGAAGCACTTCTAGGGCCACGCCTAAACCAGGAAAGATGAGGGCTAATCAAGAATCAATTTATGCTTGATATATGAAAGTAAGGTTTTGTTTCATTGACTTAGAAAAGAAAAGTCGATTTCTTGCACACGTCTAACTGTATTTAATTGTATTTAATTGTTGTTTGTGTCGATTCTCTTTTGTTACTTCGTATGGACTTCAATCTCGTGCTAGGTTGCATCTTTTATAGTTATTTTTCGTTTCTGTTAGTTCTTTGATTCACGAACTGTTCGGTTTGTTAATTCTTATAATTTCGTGTTGTGTGTGATGTTCAATGAGAAACAAATTCTATTCTTATTAAAAAAAACACACAAATTTTTACAAAGTCTGATAAAATTCAGTACGTGCGTTCGATGTATTATTTTTTAAAGCGACGAAATTACCTGTTGGAAATTATTTTTATCATTACGAATAAATAAAAGTCGTCTTAGGCCGGATTATTTTGTATAATCGGGATTCTTAAGTCCGATGACTTTCGAATCTAAGACGACTTTGCCGTGCTAAAATTTTCGTTCCCCTTGCCCCCACGACTTTTTTTTTGTTATTTGCGTACAGGGTAATTCCCGTGCGCTGTTCGACTGTTCGACTTCGGACTAAACGGTTTTCGGCTGCCGTTTTTCAACCGGATCGGTTTGTTTTAAAAAATAATAATAATAACGAATTGAAACTGGACCCCCTGTTCGATGTACTATTTTTTAAAGCAACGTAATTACAAGTTGCAAGTTATTATTATTACAAAGTCGTCTTAGCCCGGATTATAATGCTTAATCGGGGTACTTAAGACCGATGAATCTCAGACCTAAGACTACTTTTCAGAACTAAAATTTTACTTCCACTTGCAACAACGGTCTTTTGTATAGAAGGGGGCACTGTTATATCCTCGGGCGTCGGTGTCTTTTTTAACAAAATTAATATTTCCGCAGGTTGCTTACTTTCGAATTGGATTATTTTAGAAAGGAGACGATTCTGTTTGCCACTTCTTGACGCTATCATTTCGTGATCTCTTCGATTTCGGATAATGAACGCATTCACACGTTGCGTCGTTACGTAAATTCACTTGTACGATGCATTCATTCATCATCAGCTTTGCAACTATGTGTTATTAGTTCACGGTCAAGTTTTACGACCAAACGATTGATTCTTTACGTAAACGTTTTTGAAGATGTAAAGTTTCGGTTCTCGTTTCATACATGTATATACAGACAGTCGTGTTAGCAGTTTCCCCGTCCCGCAGTTAACGGCAGCATAATGTGATTCGAATAGCGCAAAACAAAATCAAATGAAATCGTAATTTGTAACGCCCCGTGCATTACAACATTTCGCTTCGGGCGTTTTGTGTGGCAGCAAACCGCGCGCCGTCTACGTTTTATTTAATTAAACCAGGAACGCATTATGTTCAGTTCGATCCGGACAATATGCAACGCGCATAAAAGCTTTATTATAACGGCGTCGTTATGCAACACATTCGGGCGTAACGAGCTGCAAGTTTCAAACAAATACTGTCGACACCGGAGTAGTTAACATTCTTTGTTCTCTTGCACACATATGCGCGCTGTTAATTTTTTAACTCGAGCTTTCGGTGATGATGATGACGTCAAAATATAACGGTCTTGTTTCAGTGGTGTTTGTCAATCAAAAAAATTTTTATTCTGGATCGTATTGCTTAAGGTGTGTCCATGAAACTTTCGTAAGCCCTTTCGGTAACGAGCTTCTCGCCGCTCACCTTCCTTCTTCCCTCGGATTCTGCGGCGGTTCGGCACCGTTATTAATGATTGGCGAGATTGATGCTGCGAAGTCGGATTTGGGCTAATTCATCTTCGAATTCAGACGCAGCAAATTAACTATCTTACACAATTTGTAGCCGTTGCTTTGCGTCATAATTAATGTGAAGCGAGCAATAATGCCCTCTGCCGGGTTATTAATAACGCGCCGGAATCGTAATTAATCTTTAATTATCAGCGCAGAAATTGCGAACTAATTATCAATTTTATAGGCGCAAGAACTGCTTTTGGAACTTATTGAGCGAAATACCAGTTAATTTACTGGGACTTCGATTAGTTTAAACTTCATAGTTTTGCAAATTAATGAAAATTGTAAGGGCCCGAAAATTCTACAATGAAACTTATTATTATTGTAACTAGGATGAGATGCAGCTGCAAAAGATAAACATAAGTATGATTCACTTGCATTTATGTAATACCCGTGTGCAAATCTAAATGTCAATCTTGTATGACTCATCCGCATGCAGATCCGAAGGTAAAAGTCGGGCCGTGTGCAAATCCAAAGACAAATGTCAAGGCAACAATTTACGTAATACCCCGGGAACAAAACCCCTATAAAAAGGCGGCAAGCAGAACGGTTAAGACATTAGAGTTCCATCTAGTCAGAGTGTCATGTAGTCTAAATTGTCTGTAAGTGATCAAAATAAGATGTAAGTCTTGAATAAAACAGCATTTCTTCTAATAATATATTAGGATAAACCAAGAAGTACAATTAAAGAAGTTGATTAATTGACAAGAATCTATAATAACAACCTTTTTTTTATGTGTAGAAGCACTCTAAATTTATAATTCGTTAACACTACCCCTATTTAAGAGCTTCTGCACAAAGAATGAACCATACCGATTTTATTTCTTAAAGTAATAAATTTATCTTTCGGCAAGGGCTTTGTAAATATATCAGCAAGCTGATTTTCACTCGATACAAATTGAATATCTAAATTTCCACTTTTATACACATCTCTAATAGAATAATATCGGATATCTACATGTTTGATTCTTTTATGAAATTCTGGATTTTTAATTAGCTTTGTAGCACTCTGATTATCAATATATAATTTTGTTGAAGAATCATGTAAATATCCAATTTCACATAAAAGTCGCCTTAACCAAACTAATTCCTTTGTTGCCTCACTTGCAGCTACAAATTCCGCTTCAGTAGTGCTTAGGGCAACAGTGCTCTGTCGTTTCGATGACCAGGCAATTGGTCAATTTGATAATTTAAATATACAGGGTGTCCCAAAACTCTCTGGGGCGCGAGTTCTGGGACACAGTGTATACCCAGACGTTGATCTGCGTGTATCAAGATCATCAGCAAAATCAGCGTCAGAGTAGGCAGATAACAATTCATTAGTTTGTTTACTAAACGAAATTCCAAATTGAGCAGTTCCCTTAATATATCGTAAAAGGCGTTTAACTGCTTTACAATGCTCAGTTTGAAATTTTGTTAAATATCTACTTAAATGTCCAACTATGAATGAAATGTCTGGTCTACTAATTACTGCTAAATACATTAAACAACCAATAGCTTCGCGAAAAGGAAATTGTGAAGTTTCTGAATAATTATTATTATCTGTATTATCTGTACTTGACTTTAAAGTAACATGTGGATCAGCTGGAACAGAGACACTATTAGCATTAAACATAGAAAATTGTTTCAAAATTCGCTCAGTGTAAGCCTGCTGATTTATAAAAATTGTTTTATTTTCACGATCGCGACTAATCTGCATACCTACAAAAAATTCACCTTTTCCCTCTCCAATTTCAAAAGAACTTTTCAACTCATGTTTAACATAGTTCAGTGTAGTTTTTAATTTTGCCATTAATAAACCGTCATCTACATATAAAGCAAGAAAAACTACGTCATCGTTGAAAACACCGTAATAAACACATGGGTCGGCTGTACACTCTTTAAATTTGAAACATTTTAAAAAATTGTCAAATTTTACATTCCAGCATCTTGGAGATTGTTTTAAACCATATAATGATTTTCTTAATTTACAAACAATTCCCTCTTTGACCGTAATACCTTTCGGTGTCTCCATAAAAACTTCTTCATCCAGATTTCCATATAGAAAAGCAGTTTTTATATCAAATTGAGCAATTTCGTAGTCTCTTTGTACTGCAATTGCCAATAAAGTTCTAACAGATTCATATCGTACTACAGGTGCAAATGTTTCTCTGTAATCGATATCTGGGTGTTGAAGAAAACCTCTGCACAAAGTCGAGCTTTATAACGAGTGCTTCCGTCAGTTGGAGAATGTTTGATCTTAAATACCCATTTGCAGCTGATTGTCTTCTTATCTTTAGGCAATGATGTGAAGATCCATGTTTCATTCTTCTTATGCGCGTCAAGTTCTTCGCCTATTGCTTTTCTCCACTTATCTGCATCTTCTCTAGTAATTGCTTCTTCATACGTTTCGGGTTCTTGAAGTTCTGTAAAATTTGCTTCATATCGATCTGGTTTTCTTAGTTGATGACGATCTCTCAATTTGTAACTTCGATTGAAAACTTCATCCTCAGTTACATTATCTTCAACATGGCTATCATTTGTTTCAGTTTCTTCATTCACTTCAGATTCTTTACCTTCGATAAATTTTTGTATATGAACTGTACCTTGACCTTCAACATTACATTCTGTACCATCTCCAAGTATCACTTTTTCACCTCTGGTATTGTGGAACTCAGAAAACCAGTCCCGTCGATACGTCATGTGTTTCGATGCACCACTGTCCAACAACCAAATATCATTTGTGTTGAGACGAAGAAAATTTGCTGCATCCATTGATTCAATGACAAAAGCATTGTCACTCTTGAAATTTGTTCGTTTTTCTTCATTCTTAAAGTGTGATAATTTCTCTTCTATGTCATGACGTTTCTTCCGGCATTGTCTTGCAATATGACCAGGTTTGTTACAATAAAAACAAATAGTTTTCTTCTGTTGTTGAGGATTCTGCTTCCAATTCTTCTTCTGAGAAGATTCATTGTGAGACTTAAAGCTCATTGTAGAAAATGCTCCGTTTATATCATCAGCTGTAGACATACGCAACTCTTCCTTAATCAGACGAGATGTTAAATTTTCGATGGTTTGTTTGTCAGCATCTATGTTATCCCAAGCAGTAATAAATGCATCATATTTTGACGGCAAACTTCCCAAAATTTTTGCCATAATTGTCACTTGAGAAACTGTCTCTCTGACGTCTTTCAAACGACTTGCCAAATTTTCTATTTTAGCAATATGTTGCGTCACTGAATCACTAGACGACATTCTATATTCGTGGAATTTTGTCATTAACATCAATTTATTTGATTCACTTTTCTGCTCATGAATGGCACACAATTTATCCCACATTGACTTAGCTGTGACACACGTAATAAGATACTCTCTAACTGTGATGGAGCAACTGAAGATGACAAAATAAACATCGCCTTTGCATTACTTTTCACCCATGTTTACCGTACTATCTCATCTGCATTCTCTGCAGGTTGCTGTTCGGACCCATTAACTATTTCTAACAGTCCATTCGCTACTAGAACTGTTCGTATTTGGAACTTCCACACTTGAAAATTCGTTCCATCAAATTTCGAAATACTGCGTACATCGATAGGATCTGACATATTAACTTCTTTAAATATTCAAAATACCCAGTTAACACTTCCAATGGGATCCAATGGGATCCAATGGGATCATAACCTCTTGAATAAAACAGCGTTTCTTCTAATAATATATTAGGATAAACCAAGAAGTACAATTAAAGAAGTTGATTAATTGACAAGATTCTATAATAACAACTTTTTTTTTTATGTGTAGAAGCACTCTAAATTTATAATTCGTTAACAGTAAGTATTTGTAGTTGTAATTAATTGTTAATAAATGTTTTGTTATACTGAGCTACGACCCTTATTTCATGTTACTTAAATTATTACCGTAACATTATTTTGAAAGCCATAAAAATTAAGTTCCCATGTATTAACTGAAGCAAAGGAGGCTGGACCTGTTGCAGAGATAAAATTCCGACGTGATTTAGAAATGTGTCGAGTATAGAGTTACGCGGAAAAAAAAACTTCGCTCTTATCGCAACTGTCGCCGGCAGAAACCGACGAAGAAGAGAGCTGCTTAACTTGCATGCGTAGCACGGGGAAATTAATAAAAACCACATCTATCTGCCAAATGGCGGGAGCAACTTGTCGACCGGAAGCTTCGCGTGAGACAGAAATATTTAAATTTAATTCGCTCTCAAAATTGATAAGGAATATTCGTAGAATGGGTGGAAACGTAAAAGGGTCTGATACTTTAAACGTATTTAAACAAAAAGAATTCTTCCGAATTTTCTCTCGATTTCTCTCATATCTGTCACACTCCATATCGATACGATTTTTATTCCCTTATTCTCGGCCGTCAGAAATTTCGCAATACGTGACAGTTTTTTCCCTCGCTTCGGTAAAAACGTTTAAGAAACAAAAGAAGCCGGCGGCGGCCCCGAAAAATATGTGCGCCTGATATTGAAACGTAACAAATGTTGAAATTTATATGAAAACTGTCACGTGTCGCCATAAGAATCGTAACAAATGCGTTACATTCTGCGCAGACGAGCGTTTAATTTGCAAAACACATTTGCTACCCTTCGGGGCGCAAACACGTATAAAATGCTCCTGCCACCCCCCACCCCCCGGCGAGCAAAATTAATTAAACAAACTGCGAAATAACGAATAGCACTAACGACGGCCTCTCCGAGAGTAGATGGACGTTAAATCGCGGGCGCCGCGACGGCTGCATGTGCGTTTCATAAAGTACCCCCTCGTCTTTGTGCGGCTTAACGTCGGGCGAGAATTATGAGCCGCCCCTTGTCCACCCCCGCATCTGTATCATAGATTTATTCTCTCCGAAGCTGTTGGACAATAAAACTGTCTATTCGATCTGTTTTACGCGACGCTTTTGATTATCGACGGGGGCCGGGACGTCCCCCGACGCTTTCGCGCTCGTCATTTTAATCGCGCCCCGACCGAATCTATTTTGGCAGCTCTTGTTTAATGGTTATTCTCATAATTATTCGAACCATTCGTTTTATTGCGACGTGCTCCGGGAAATTATTGTTTGTACGTGTAAATTGCGGAACCAACAAATATATAGACGATGTTAGAGTCTATAAAGCACTTTATTGACGGCATTAATAATTTAATTGACTTAGATACTACCGATTTGACGATCAAAAAACTTATACGTTCAGTTTTAAAACATGAACACGCCGGTTTTCAAGATTTAATGAAACAAAGTGTATGTAGCAGAATTGATTTTACATGTCATGTCATCAAGGGCATAATTAGGAGATTATAGCCCGAGAGTATGTTTAAAGCACGACGCGAAGCGGAGTGCTTTTAAATGCTCGAGGGTTATCTACAATTATGCCGGTGATACATATGATGTTTTATTTTACTTTGGCCAAAATTTATGGATTGAATATTTCTACATCGTATTCGAGTGATGTGCACGTCACTTCCATAAAATAATTATGTAAATTGTTTGCGTTAGTATGGATTTGTTTACGTTACTATGGAACGGAAACCTAAGACTCTCAATCTCAATTCCGCTCCGTAATCGCCCCCACCCCGATATAATCGATGACTTCACACCAAGGAACGAGAAAAGAAAAACATTTATAGACGGTCCGGGAATAGTATAAAGTCGAGGATCAATTAACCAGTGGAACGAAAGATTCCGCCTCTTACTTCCACCCTTGAAAGTTAATTTTTTCAAAGCGGTTTAAATCGAGTATCAATTAGGCCCTCGAAAGGAATTACTCGACTGATTAGCGACAAGGGGGTCGATTAAATTGCCCCTTGTAAAAATATCCGTTAAGAGTTAAACTTGCGAATTGACATGATTCTATAGGGGGAGGGTTGTAGACAAGCTTCAATCTTAAACTTATTTAAAATAGTGAGGGGATGATGAAACTTTAAATTGCGAGAGGAAATGTATTTGTTCTTCGCCGAGTTTCTGTAGTGGTTGGAATTCATCTAACATACATTAGGCTGGGTGTAAAGAGCGAACGTCAATGATTTTGGTTTCTCATTCATCTACATTCGCCCTTAATTATGATTACATGCAGGCTGTCTTGTGACCAACCTGGTTACAAATGATGAAATTTACAAATCCGCCCTTCAACATCCAGCTGTGAAAGCACGTCGGCTGATTCCGGGATCCTCAGCACCTTCAAGATACGCATGCGTGTCCGGTGTAACCACTTTCATGATACAACGTGACCACTTGCGTTAACTTCAGTGACCACTTACGTTACAAAGAGCCGCGCCCTCTCGCGATGTGCGGCGTGATGAACCGTCGTTTTACTAAACACACCAAAATGGATGGCCAAGGTCGGTTTATAACGCCGTTATCAACTTGTTCAGCAAGGATGGATTACGAACAGACCGCCGCCCAATGTGACTCTAAAAACGTACCTGCCTTAAATTCGACGGACAAGCTTGGATAGGTCTAACAGAAACCCTAGGACTCGACGCACACAATTTAACAACCGGGCAACTTACCCATTTAACTTTTTCACCCCAAAACAAACACCGTTTATTGAAAAATTACGCAGAAGCGAGAATAATTCTCAAGGCGAGCAGTCACACCACTGGCGGAAATTCATACGGCGAATGGCGTTCGACATGAACGGTTTGCGGGCGGGGGAGAGGTCCATTGGCCATTGACAAGCCTTTAATATATCCCATTTTCAACATGGGACAATCTCTTTACAAAAGAAAGGAATTATCCGGGGTTGTTTAGTGTTCTAAGCGTCGCATTCGGACTAGTCCAAGTACCAAAGATCAAACTGCGGCGCAATTACACTTTCGTCAAGATACAGGTGGTCCCTAATAGTCTTCCAATCAACTTACTTTATTACTTTGCTTTACTACTTTTGGTAATAAAATTTGGCAATAAAATTAGGAACTATGGTGCAAACTTTTTGTACGATGACTAAAGCAAATCGAGTCGTCCTAGAGTGCCTCTCATCGCAAAGCAGTTTAAAACGCCCCGGATGGAAATGATCTGCAGGTGAATATGATTAATTAAAGCGACAGGTTGGCAAGCGTGGATGCGTTTGACGGCCCGGCACCAGTTGAATTTCAAAGCGAGTGCGGATCGTACCGTTACCTTTGCAGCGCGCAACCCCATTATATGCACATAATATTAGTTTAACCCTGCATGCAATCCGCGCAAAATAATATTCCTTCTGCTCGTATTCGCGTCGCTCCCGGCGATGTCAAAGGCGCACGCTGTGATTCAATTGCACAAGTGCGCCGCAGCACAAAGCCGTCAGAGATTTTTCCCCGTTTGCATTCGCCAGACATTTCGAATAATAAAAATTGATGTTTATTTGATTGCTATTGATATGTACTTTGCCGGAGCTTCTTGAAGTCCATTTGGTGATTTCTACAGAATTTATTGCTATGAGAAATAAGGGAAACCGTATTCAATAATAACTTTCTGTAGCTTTCAGTAATTTCTCGTCCGAGTTATATCTACGATAACAAAGAATCCCTTTATGTAAATAGTCCAGCTATGGAACCTTGACCTTGTTTACTAATACTGTGACAAGATGCAAGTAAATTCATGCATTGGATTTATTTAGCAAACTTGAGATAAGAGAAAATGCAACTCGTCAACTTAAACAACGGAACCTTGACACCTGCAGGTGGTAAACCTTGAACAAGTTAAAACGAATTTAAAGTATCTCGTATTCTGTCGTACCTTTCCGGTTTCGTTAGAATTCGGAATTGCTCGAGTTGCACTTCCTATAAAAACCCAGCGATCTGCATAAAAAGATAAGATTATGCTGTCAGTACAGCGTGTAACTTCTTGTACTTTGATTTGTGTTGTGAATTAAGGATGTGAGTATTTTAATTATATTTGTATAATTAATGTTTGTCTAGTCATATTTCTAATATAATATTTAAGCTATGCCCCTTGTTTCGATTTATACCGTAACAATACTACATTTCAAGTATTCACAATTTTTTTGCAGTTGCTCAAACCTTGATCTTGTTTACTAATACCGTACTTCTTAGTGGGACTCTCGTGTTGTATACACGTATAAAATAAGTCTTTATAAAGTTTCTACTATTCAAATATTGTTGTGTTAAGTGAATAAATAAATTTCTTTTTTTTTTAATTGCAATTAAGGGCATTTTTGTGCATTTACGGTAATGTAGTCTATTGCGCAGGAGAATAACGAAAATTCGGCCGGAGGATAACAATTGGCGCGGCACGGCGAGGGCCAGAATGAAAAGCCGCGCAAAAAGCGGGCCACCGTTTAAACAACCCCGTAACAAATCAGGGGTTCAAAACCATATTTACTGGGACATCGTTTTTTAGGTCATTCCAACATAAAACTTTATTAGCTTGGATGCTCTGGAGCTCTCTCTATCGATTTCTCCCTTTAAGGGTTCGTCGTTCCTGTTTGTCTTGTCTTGTAGTCTTTTCTGCATCATGGCGTTATTGATGTTTGTCTTTTCCTCGGGGCCACCTTCCATTATCCATTCGCTACACATTCCGTCCCACTGCCAATTTCTGTCATATCAATTCTGGTTTTATTTTATCTTTTCTTGTTAATTATAAAGTTCAGCTCTATGGTCCTAACCCATGGTAGATAAGGCAAGTATTCGCACGAACCCGGGCCATGCGCTCAGATCACTATGTCGAATCCGAATCGTGAAATAAAGGGAACGGTATAAAGGACAGCCTGATACTAAAGTTATACTAATCTCACTCACACACTGACTTCTCGCGTTTGTGTGCCGGCACCGAAGCAATTGCCAGAGCACCTCTATATCTTTCACCGTGTCCTATCCTTATCCCTCATTTTCTGTATCACGGGCCACTCGTTTCACTGCCATACAAATAACTACCTTTTGCCCCTCCTTAAATGAACAAAAAAATAATAATAATAATCGTTGAATATCAGATGGAGTTTACATAATTTTATTTGATGTACGTGATTGCATATGATTGATAAAAGTTGTCGAAGCACGTTTGAATTTTATAGTGAAAGTTCGTAACCAATCGCTTCGAAACTTCATGATTGCAAAACTTCGGCTAACGTTAATTCCTCAGCTAACGAAGGTATGATATCCCACGCACGAGATGGAACCTTAATTTTTTTTTTTGCTTTTTGACATGAGAATGCGATATAACTTAATGACGGGATCGGGCGGGTCGGTCGGGTGATGGAATTATAATTTTTGGAAGCCGACGCGAAACTTCTGAAATTTTAAACGCGGCGCGTATTAATAAAATACCAGTCTTAAGCGGAAAGTCATCACCTCCTCCTTGCTGCGCGAGACCGTGCGGTCGAAACGGGGCTTATTAACCAGCGCCGAAATGGCGCTTGTTTGCAATACGTCTTTCGTCGTTCGCCGGAGGGTGGTTTGAGGAGATGGCAGGCAAGGGTGCATATTAAATTTTTCGAATAAGTCGGCGGCGGAATTTATTTATAAATGCCCCCGGATTTTCATAATTGAGGATATTGCGTTACAATAGAATGCGCTATTGGGAAAAGGACACGTTCGGAACATAAAGGGATAGATACCTACCTTACGAAAATGTTCGTTGTTACTATAAAACATACTTGGAAGTCTAATAATCAAGATAACACATTAAATAAACAACATACGAAACAGTGCGAAACCTCTAGCCTTCGCCCACGCAGTGCAATCATCGCCTCCACTTGCTGAAAAAGTAGAATTATCTGAACTTGCCGATGTAAGACGATTCAGAATGGTGCCAACCGCGATAAGAATTAAAACATTCGGCTCAACGCCTCTGCAGAAATCAAGGATTTTCCTAGACTAGCAAGAGTGAAGAATGCGTGTGGGTAAATAGATGTTGAAGTAGGCGCCAGGGTGAACAAAATACCCACCCAGACGATGTTCCTAAAGTGTCTCGGCTTTGCAGTTGATCGTTCGCAACAATCACAGGAGATTTTATCTACACTCACTTGTATGTACGTTTAGGGTAGTGGCACAAATACACAAACAGCTAAAATGTTTATTATTTTAATTACGAACACGCAAAATAATTACAAGATCGGTTACAAACGGGTTAATGTCGCCTAAATACTAGGCCTAAGGAGATTGAAAAATATTGTACCCGACTGTACCTATTTACTCGATAAATCAGGATCAATCCGCCTTATTACTATTATTACAATGCCATTGTCATCAACTAATTAAAGGCGCGAGATCTGTCGAAAATTCGCTCTTAATGAAGGGCAGCGTAACGCGCAAGTTAGTAGAAGTTCTGAATAGACTCACGTAACCAAAAATGTATACTCCTATAGGTCAAGGTCGTTTACGCTTTTTAACGAGCTTGTAATTCGCTCGGCGTGCTTTAACAAATCTCAGAGAAGATTCCATTTCAGGTTTCAATCACAAAATTCCATGAGAGAAACACAAAGATTTTTAATCGCCAACATAAACAAAGGGACAGCACGCCACGCGCACTGATGCAACAATGACCGCGAGACCGAGGGCAGCGTACTCTCCAATTATCGTTGCGAGGGGGGTCGTTACGGGATGAAATCAGTTTTTAACCGGACGACAGAGTGAAATGGAGATATACCGTAGGACTAAATAACAGCGTATGGTCTAATGGTGCAACCTTGAGAAGTATGATAAAAGTCACGTACACCAGCCTGGTTGTAAGATTCTCACGCTAATAGAGGGCGTTCTGAAAATACTATTATGAGTAACTTTGTAACTAAGATAAAAGCACCAACAAAGATGCACAGCGAAAATGCAGTCGGCCATAACGTAAACATGGAGAGATAACATAAATAAAAGTTGCCTTCGTCGAAATTATGTAACGTATGACTCATCCGAGATGCAGCTGCAAGGAAACGGACCACCTGCACAGAGGGTCGCGTGCAAAAACTATGATTCATCTACAGGAATTACACATGTATGTACAACTTTCAAGGCAACAATTGACGTCACAAAACCCCTATAAAAAGCCGCTAGCGCAAACGCTAAAGGGAGTATTAGAACCAATCTCTTCAGAGTGTCATGTAGACTAGTTGTCTTTTTAGTGCTCCAATACACAAAATGTAAGTTGTAATGATTGTTAATTAATTAGTTGATAATAAATGTTTTGTTATATTAAGCTACGTCCCTAATTCCATGTTACTTCAAATATTACCGTAACATTTTAATTGGATTTTTCAACCGTAACAGCTTGGTGTTATCAAACAGAAACTTGGAAATCTTCATTATATTGTGCTACTAGATGGAGGAAAAACTTATCAAGCGCCATATCAGTCAACTTCAAAAATCCAATATAAAAAAGAAAAAGTTACGTTCATTGACACAGATACTGCCAAACGACCATCAGCTGAACGCGACGCGACGCCCTACGGTATCAATTTTTGTTTTCCAGCAATAACCAAAGAGATAAGTCTACATCGAATCTGCTAGTTGAAAAGAAAACGCAGCACGAACATCTAATAGATTCTGCACCAGAAGTTCAAGAGGAACAACGTGAACATTCCTCAAGTGCTACAACAGTACTTCGAAGATCAAACCGAAAGCGGCGACCCCCAGATTATTTAAAACTATAATGTTTCACTCTGTGTTTCATAAAATGTAATATTTTCTTTACTTTCGTTTATTCTATTCTTCAATTCAGTGAGGGAGAATTGTTACATCTACAATTGTTAAGATATGTATTTGCGGAAAACAACTATGCGTTGTTTTATACAGACGTTGATAACTTTTTCATCTGTCAAGTTGCAACAAAATATGTTTTATAAAAAATGAATAGAGTTGTCTGTAAACTATAGGTATATTTCTCTCTCCACTATCCTGAAGGTCACAACAGCAGGATAGTGGAAATCACCGCTAATATCGTTTAGCGATGCACTAATGAAAATTCCGACAACGTCCTTTCCGATAATTGCCATCACAATGACACAAGAATCACGAAAGTTAAACGAGTAATGAAACGTTCCAACTCCCAACAAAGCCAAACAGGATGACGCGAGATGATCGCAGATACCGTCAGCTCCGACCACTCAGAAACCACTGTTATCGAAAATGCCCATATTAGGAAATATCACGAGACGATCGATAATAATACGCTTGTGTTGTCACAATAAATTCTAAGTTGAGTGAAAATTTCCAAATATTCCCAATCTATTCCTTACACGCTTTGATATGAGATATATTAAAGGCTTATTATTGGCCAATGGACCTCTCCCCCGCCCGCGAACCGTTCACGTCGAACGCCGATCCGAGTGAAAACTTCGCCAGTCGTGTGACCGCTCGCTTGCCGAACAGACCGCATTCAGAATTATTAGGGGCATTCAACAAACAAATCGATTGATTACAATCAGATTGAATCGATTTAAATCGACTAATGAAAACACTGAACGGTGGTGTGACTGTCATAACCCTATTTTCTAGAAGATTTGGTATGTAATTTTTCAACAACAGCAATATCATAATATTGGCAGTGTAGTTGAGTTATTTCTCAAATAAATCACTGAAATAAACAATACGCTGTTACAAACGCGGTCCTTGAAACGAAAGTGGTCACTTAAAGTGGTCCTTGTCGTCCTCTATCATACACTGCTGGATGTTGAAGGTCGGGCCTTACTTTATTATATTTCTTTGTTGTGTAATGTTTTGAACGCATTCTGGTACCGACTGGATTGACGTGCGAAGTCAACGTTACTGTTGTTTACTATTATTTTTTTAATGCTAGTTAAGTCAATAATTTTCTAACGAACCAAACGGATCCGATTGAGTTACGCTTTGACGTTTTATGTCATTTGATGCTGCACTGTCAGATTAACTGACTGCGTTTTGATTTCATTTATTTAATAAATTCGTGTGTGAAACTTTTAAAACTTAAAGAGAAGCAAGTGTGCATCACCGGTGATTTTTTTTCTCTTCGGATTTAAATTCAAGCCTTTGTATTGGGATTACGTCTGATCCAGCCCATTTCCACGAATTTGGCCGGTCGTGAGATGAACTTAATTTACACATTTTAACATTTTTAACCAGCTAAGTCCCGGCGTCGGGCGTGAACTTGATCTTTAAACGGAAGTAGGTAGCAGCACAGACAATAATAAAGCAGACCCACCGCGCATATTAAATAAATTATCCCAGCAACTAGGTAACTTCAAGCAACTAAACCAGGTGTCGCTACAGTTGGTTGCATATACAATAAGCAAATGTCATGATAGACAAGCATACCTACACATTTGATACATAATGTTAATTCTCCATAAGAAGGTGAGCCAGAACGCCCATAGCCATCCATACAACAAGCCACCATTTTATTTTATTCTTTTTACCTCGAGTGCGTGATCATCTAATTATATTATTGTTGCACTAGTTCTTTTTTTATCACGATAAGATTAAAATAAACTGGATACATGCTACGGATAACGAAACGCATGCGGCGACGTAAAATAAAGTCGGTACGAGGAGGCAGAGAAATAAATTAACTTTTTTATGCGCGATAATTCGCCGGCTGCGTGACTTTAGAAAAAACTAACATGCAAAGCGAAATTAATGTACTCATGTTATGTTGTCTGATGACACGGTGACACACATAAAAGGAAATAATTGCCTTATTTACTTGAGTCCTTCAAGCGAATTAGGACAATTTTTTTTTCTTCATTTAAGTTTAAAATTATTTTGCAAAACTAATTGTTGGTGGAGGTGCCGGTGTAATATAAATAATAATATGTTATACTTTCTTGAGACACTTTTGAATTTTCTACACACTGATGAATACCATTTTGCTGTAACACGTTTCGTCAAATTGATATCATCATCAGACATCAGGTTCATTTTCTTTAATGGGCGCTCTATTGAAATTTAGTCGCAAAAATGCCTAATTTGAATTTGAAATGTCAAATGACATTTGTAAAGTGATGGCTGTTAGTGTCAAGCCGTCAACATTTTTACGTTTTTTTTTTTTAATTTATTCCTGAATTTTGAACAAATTTTAGGGATTTTCTATGTTGAGAAGCGGTATCTACTTTTCACAAGTTGAAACAAAATACAGTCAACTGTCAAACAAATTTGCAAGTGTTTACATCGGGTTTTCTTCCTCGAATGAGATAAAATAAATAAACGAAATACGATAGATAGTAGAAAGAAAAAGTTTTTTTTTAATTATTATTATTATTAAAAAAAGACGGGATTTGATCGTCATTAGTTTTTTTTAGTTCTCTTCTTTCTGTTTCTGAAAATTGCCTAAGCGACTTTTTTTGCAAAAATGTAAAAAAAAATCTTTGTTTGCACAAATTGTTGATAAAGAAGAAAGCGTTTTTTATGCCTATCGTACATGGCTAATTATTTTATAACGGATGTCACCACAAAATTATAGATTCAACCAACGAATTAAGAACAACAGGAGAGAGTCATACTAACACTAGTTTCTCGTCCAAACTGGTCACTAAATATGACCGCTGTACGACACAGGCGTATACAAGCGTTTTATAAAATTCTGGAATAACCAAAAACCACACAGTTCACCATTGTTTGTAATACACTTATTTCGCTAAATTTATGAACTCACATACATTACGTTTGCTGCGCCACTGATCATCGAAAAGTTCCAAAACTAACCTAAAAGTCATTTATGTAATAATCATAGTCGTAATGTGCTAAATAATAGGTCTGTTCAATAGCTCTGCACTTTTCAATAAACTATCATGAATTTGTCATTAATCCTTTTATAAAATATTTAAAAAAATAATAAAAAAATTTTTGTTCTCTTTCTGCTGCAAATTGCCAACGCGACTTTTTTTGCAAAAATGTAAAAAAAATTTGTTTGCACAAATTGTTGATAAAGAAGAAAGCGATTTTTATACGGCTAATTATTTTATAAAAGATGTCACCACAAAATTATAGATTCAACCAAGGAGTTAAGAATAACAGGAGTGAGTCATACTAACAGTAGTTTCTCGTCCAAACTGGTCACTAAATATGGCCGCTGTACGTCACAGGCAAGTCACAGGCGTATACAAGCGTTTCACAAAATTCTGGAACGTGTAAAAACTAATAGTTCATCATTGTTTATATTATAACACACTTAAAGGGTTTGTTTATCGATGCTAGAATAACTTTATCTTTCAGTTTGTTACCAATGGCAACGTAGACTCTCATAATTGTTGTCATTGATAGGTAACAAACTGAAAGATAAATTTAACTAAATAAGATTGGAGAAATGTCGATTGTATTCTACCACTAAAAGTACTTGAAAGGAACATACTTATTTACACTTGCCACCCCATTGAACATCGAAAAATTCCAAAACTAACCTAAAAGTCATTCACTTTTTAACTGAAGTCTATAATACTATATCAATGTATCATTTGCTTATTATACTATTAATCACAGTTGCTATATGTATAAACACCTAGACTCGTACTACACTCAGATACAAACACAAAATCCAGCAATTATTTTGACATTACGGATGTAATGTAACAAGTAGCCATATTACGGAAACTGACCTACCGCAAAGTGCTAACTTCCGTCAAATGTAATTGCATTCCCCCGTGCCATATGTTCCCCCCTTGGAGTCAACTGAAATAATTATTTATTTTATACGGACTATTAAACGTTGTGTGGTTTAGTTAAAATTGTTTACAAATAAAATCACTGGACTTGTCACTAAAGTTGTTTGAAATTTCAACGGGAAGTCACATGATCTAGTGTCAAAATCACTAAATTGGCAACATTGGACATAAATTTACAGGCTTTATTCGTAAATAAAAAAATCATTAGATGTGTCACTAAACCAGACATAAAAATTACTATGTCTGAAATTTCAATAGATAATCACCAGGTCCAATGCGAAATCACTAAATTTGCAACAGTGCGTCAAGATTGACGGTTGCCAGCTACCATTAATGAAAAACACCAGATCCAATGCGCGCTAAATTCAAACAGGTGTAGTATTTCTGACTCATATGGTACTTGTCCTTCAGAAAAAACATTAAAAAAATTTGCAAAGCAATTACTAGTAATTTTCTCCAAGTAAAAAATAATAACACTTGCTTTATTTATAGCAATTCAAAGTATATTTCTTTGTTAGCAAAATTAAGCAAAAATAATTTGTATTTTTAAATACCGTATGATTTTTAAAATTTTAGATAAAGGGAGGCCGTGAAAACAGCAAATACAACAGTTTATTCAAAATGATATTTACAAAACTTCAAAGTGCATTCATAATTGAACGATATTTTCCCAGCGGTGTTAACCAAAAGGTACGTATGAGTTAATTTAAGCTGTATGTTTTCCTCTTCACGGCCTCCCTTTATCTAAAATTTTAAAAATCATATGGTACATAGTTTCATAAAAAATGTAGCCTTGTAGTCGTCTGATACATTAGCTAACAAATAATAAGAATTGAAGGAAACCGCTGCTATCATCATAATTTAAGCTAATTTAAGAAAGTATTAATAAATAATTGCGATACAAGTTAGCCCTCAAACGAAACTAATCGTTAAAAACATTCTTAATTTTTTTAAATATTTTAACGAAAGATTAGTATTTGAGGAATCAGCTTACGAATACATTGTATCACAATGCATATTAATAATTATCACATTAGGTTCAGATGAATAGACCTATTTTTATAGACGGAATGAAATACGTTACTTTTCACTTATCTCTCTGGACCTCAATGAATATAATCCATTAATTAAGTAGCTTGTAAAATGTTACAAGTGTTTTGTACATTAATAAAACTTGTAGATAACAAAACTGTAAGAAAGATATTTCTTGACACACTTAACTTCTTGAAATTTCATTAGCATCGGAATATTTCCAATGATGAATCAATAACAATCAATTTAAAAGCACATTCTTGCCCCTACAAAATAGGCTAGCCAATAGTATTGTACTATTACCTATCCACGACTGTACTTTTATAAATGACTGAGGGACACTGTTAAGATTTATTATGTTTTGCTGAGAATCAAGTTGCTGTCGTTTGAAATCTTATTCTTTTGAATAGAATTGTAGAAAAATAAAAATAGAATGATGATGAAGAAACGTTTCCCTTATCTCGTTCGTTTCTGCGGCGACGAGTAATTCCAACAACAGCTCCATCCGCCTGTCATTGATGTCGTTATATGTTCCAGGATTGTTCAAGACAGACGGACAGAAGGTGATGGGTACGATGTGCGATTACCAGTTCGGAAACTCGGAGTACACACCCAGCTACGGAAAGTTCTACTCACCCCGCTACCCATCCAGCTACCCGAAGAACATACGCTGCTCTTACCGCTTCCGGGCGAGGTCTGTGTTTACGGCCCGCTTTTATGTGGGGTTGATTAAACTTATATTGCACCACCGCCGCCGTGACCGTTAAAGAATATTATCGCGCGCCTGCGAGTTTTTATCGCTAATTAAAAGTTGATGGACACGTAATTATCGCCGCGGCTCTTATAACTCGGGGTCTTTAAGTTGAAAACAAGTTCAGACTCGTTGTTAATTACGCCGGAGAAGCAATTTTCCCGCAGATTAATAATAATTAATCCGACGGGCTCGGGCTTCACGAATCCCAATAACATCAAATTCGACTCCTCCAATTTGGGTAAACTAGAGAATTTATTGGCCATATTAATTCGGGCAGATGCCGCTCGGATTTGGCGGCGCGCGGTGCGATTACGTCAGATTTATAACGCCTAAGTGCACGACGCCGTGGCCGAAATTCGGCCCGTTTTAATGAGCCCATAAAATTGATTTGTGCGATTTTTCAGGACGAGAGAGAGGATACGCGTCGTCTTCGAGGAAGTGTCCTTGCAAAAAGGCGACCTCAGGTAAGTGCAAGATTTACGACCCATGTGATTCCCCTATTTGTTTATATTCAGGCCCCGCATTGCGCTCACGACCCCGAAACGAAATTTCCTTTCGCGTTCGATCCCTGTAATGTGCGTCACGTAACTTGCACATTTATTCCAGTTATTTTATACTTTTAGAAAAATGTCTTCCTATACCCCACATCACTATTAATTTCTCTACAATGATTGGATTGGATCAGAGGTACTAATCTTACCCTTTTACGAATGCAGGAGCGCTTACTCCAGTAACCTTTTGTTGGACGAAAACCTTGTCTTGCTTCCACTAAACTCTAAAATTAATTACTCCTGATTTTTACTTACATTAAACGGATGGCAAGTTTGCGCTGTTTTTCCCTAGCTGTTGTCCCAGGCAACTCAATGGAGACAGGGCGTGGTTTAAAAGGTGTTATAAAGGCGCCAGGGTGAACAAATACCGCCCTGAAGAAGTTAATGTGAAATAATGTCTCCAATGTATATCGCATTCGCAAAATTATTAAAGAAATCCTGGAGATTTTGAATTACTCACTTGTATAAACTAGGTATAAACACAAATTGTAATAATAAAGAACATTATTGTTAAGCAACAAATATGTTGTTAAGGTTGATTACCTACCAGTGTTACTTAAAAAATGTGTTTTCTGGAATGTCTTAAATAGTTAACATCAGCGCCCTCCATTGGTGTCGTGATGAATATACATACATAATTATTTTCAAATGGTGTATTAAATAAATAAAGTGCGTTCTTGGAAATGACATCATTTGTCCTCGTCAGTCGTTACTGGAATGATTAAAGAACGTCATAAGATTGGAATAAACAGAAAAATGATGAACCTAGTGAACGATATCGTCGACATTAAAAACGAAACGAAAAGCCATAAACTCGTTCGAAAACGAACATTATTGGTTAGCAGCAAAAAAGTTGTAAATGGCTTGCTCTTAAAGATGGTTACCAGTATTACTTAAAAAAATGTGTTTTCTGGAATGCGTTAAATAGTTAACATCAACGCCCTCTATTGGTGGCGTGTTGAAAGTAATTGATTTCAAATTTTTTAATAAGAAAATGTGCTCTGTTGAAAATGTCAACATCATTTGTGCTCGTCAGTCGTTACTTGCAAGTTTATATTACGTTATAAAATTAAAGTAAACAGAAAATTTAATGAAAGATAGGTACCATCGCCGGCACTAAAAACGGAACGAAAAGCTATAAACTCGTTCTAAAACGAACAACTTAAGGATACGGCCTTGGTACAACGTTTCGTTTATAATGCCGGGCACGTAACTGTAAGAAATCGGCATTTCTTAAATCGTTAAGGTCATTACGCAAGTGAAATTGGATACAACGTCGCGTCGCCTACGCGACCGCGGAAAATTCGTCCACTGACCTTTGCAATAAATTACATTCGGAGATAATCAGCTGCATATTGCATTACCAAAGAGTCGCCGAGATGACCGGCACAAGTAAGAGCGGACGGCTGGGAAAATCACGATGACTCAGGGTAAGTTGTCCCATGCAGTTTTTCGTAATAATAATAATAATAATAATAATAATTGTCTTTATTGGCCCAATTTAACAACAACAAAATGAAATTAAAATCTGGTAACAATGACCAAAAGGCGAAGTTCAGTAGCAGCAGCGCTGAACTGTTCTTCCACTTAACCTTAAAGGTTAAGGTCTTCCAAATGTTCTTAGCGCAAACCCCGTCACAACATCACCACGAGTAAGTGACGCCTTGAAACAAAACGAAACAGGTTGACGCGGAGTAATCGCAGGTAATATCGACGCGGATTAATCTCACTTGAAGTCGATGCGGAGTAATCGCAGATGAAGTCAGCGCCGACCAATAGAAATCTTTAGTCATCCACATGCTCATGTAAGGACTCGACGCTGGGTTAATTCCGACGATCAATAATTTCGAGCCTGCGCTGCAGCACTAGGGGAAGCCAGGGTTGCCACGGTAAATTGATCGAAATTCTCAAATGTTGCCATCTTATTTTTGAAACGTAACAATCTACACCTATATCTATCCCAGAAGATCAAAATAGAGCCCAGAAACGTCTAACTTACGCCAACAACCTTTGCTAGATGTTCCTCTTGCTTGACAAGAGCCTTGCCTACACCCAGTTCCGTGCCAAGAGATAAAAATAGAATCCAATTTGTAGCACAAACAAACCCAAATGTGCTGAGCTCCAAAATACGCCAGTAGTCTTTCTTACATCTTCCTCTTCATCGACAAGAGCCTTGTCTACACCCATGTCTCTCCCAAAGGATCAAAATAGAGCCCAGGAACATCTAACTTACGCCAGTAACCTTTGTTAGATGTTCCTCTTGCTTGACAAAAGCCTTGTCCACAACCAGTTCCTTGCTAAAAGATAAAAATAGAATCCAATTTGTAGCACAAACAAACCCAAATGTGCTGAGCTCCAAAATACGCCAGTAGTCTCTCTTACATCTTCCTCTTCATCGACAAGAGCCTTGTCTACACCCATGTCTCTCCCAAACGATCAAAATAGAGCCCAGGAACATCTAACTTACGCCAGTAACCTTTGTTAGATGTTCCTCTTGCTTGACAAAAGCCTTGTCCACAACCAGTTCCTTGCCAGAAGATAAAAATAGAATCCAATTTGTAGCACAAACAAACCCAAATGTGCTGAGCTCCAAAATACGCCAGTAGTCTCTCTTACATCTTCCTCTTCATCGACAAGAGCCTTGTCTACACCCATGTCTCTCCCAAAGGATCAAAATAGAGCCCAGGAACATCTAACTTACGCCAGCAACCTTTGTTAGATGTTCCTCTTGCTTGACAAAAGCCTTGTCCACACCCAGTTCCATGCCAAAAGATAAAAATAGAATCCAATTTGTAGCACAAACAAACCCAAAGGTGCTGTACTCCAAAATACGCCTGTAGTCTTTCTTACATCTTTCTCTTCCTTGACAATAGCCTTGTCTAGACTCATTTCTCTCCCAAAGGATTAAAATAGAACCCATGAATGTCTAACTTACGCCAACAACCTTTATTAGATGTTCCTCTTGCTTGACAAAAGCCTTGTCTACACCCAGTTCCTTGCCAAAAGATAAAAATAGAATCCAATTTGTAGCACAAACAAATCCAAATGTGCTGAGCTTCAAAATACGCCAGTAGTCTTTCTTACATCTTCCTCTTCCTCGAGAAGAGCCTTGTCTAGACCCATTTCTCTCACAAAGAATCAAAATAGAACCCAGGAACATCTAGTTTACGCCAGCAGCCTTTGTTAGATGTTCCTCTTGCTTGACAAAGGCCTTGTCCACACCCAGTTCCATGTCAAAAGATGAAAATAGAATCCAATTTGTAGCACAAACAAACCCAAATGTGCTGAGCTCCAAAATACGCCAGTAGTCTTTTTTACATCTTTCTCTTCCTCGAGAAAGCCTTGTCTACACCCATTTCTCTCCCCAGGAACGTCTAACATTGGTAGCAACCCTTATTAGATGTTCCTCTTCTTTGACAAAAACTTTCATCCATTTCTATCCCAAAGGACCAAAATAGAACACAATTTCTAGAGAAAACAAACTCAAGTTAATTAAGCTCAAAACAGAACTTAACTAAAAGTGTTCCCATAAGTAATTAGAAGTTCATCTACCCCAATCATATTTCTATCAAAACCATCCCTGCCTGAAATAATACGTGAATAGGTGAAAAGGTGCGAACATAACATTTATCCCGTAATCAATGAAGACCCCGAAATTTAGGGGACAGTAATCGCGTGCGCCATTAAGCTCAGGACTCCTCTGATCCTGCTGACTGAGCCGATCAATTATTTTGATGAACCATAAGTGTCAGCGAAAGGACAGCGGGCTACTTGAACGGACTCAATCCTGTGATTGTTATATCCCGTGGAGCTTGTCGCCTGTAAAAAGCGACGCTTTTTGTTCCGGGGGCGTTTGGTCTTCTTTCAATTTGCTAATGCCGACGTTTTACTCCGCCGCAATGTGTAATTTATCAAACGAAACTGAGGCGGGGCAAAAAAATGAATGTGGCCGAAATGAAATCGTTTCGTTTTGTTTCGAATTCATTAAAGAAAAATAAGTACATAAATGAAAAGGGAAACCTAGATCAATAAATCGAGGGAAACTAAACCTGTTGATGGTAGCTCCCCGCAGCGGCGCTTCGCGCCGCTCAGGAAAGGAGACTTTACATACGGCATTTATCTACATTAATTTGTTGCCGTAATTACACCGTTTTCGGAATTATCCCACCGCCGTCCTTCAATTTAATTTATTGCGTTTTCGTTTACGCACTCGCCCCCGAAAAGGTCTTCATTTTCTTCCGCGTCCTTCTCCTCGCGCGCGCGCCTTCCATTTTATTAAATATTGTAATTTTTTCTGTCAATTAAAGCGCGCGTTCAAATTTGTTTTTAACGAGTTCCGTCTTCGCATTAAAATCAAATTTGTCCTCGAAGTTTTTAATAAACCCCCGGACGACTTTTTAAATCGCCCTAATCCCTAGCTTATTTTAACTTTTTTTTTTGGGGGGGGAGAGATATTATTATTTGTGAGAGACGGAGATTGAGACGTGAACGTGGATGTGGATGTGTCTCTTGTATGGCATATCCTATCAGGCCGGCCGAGCTCCTCGGATCTTGGGGGCTGTTGAACTGCTCGGGTAATAAAAAAAAAAGAAAACGCCCCGGACGAAGATTTATGGGATAAATTAACCGCCGCCACTGGCACTAACAAAAACGCAATGCAGTAGTAGACCCCGACGAAGTAGTCGTTTGGGAATGGAACCGAAAATATTATTGGATGATTTATTGCCGCAGATGTTTATTCAAAATTAGAAGGGTGAATTGTCGGGAAAATATTATAGGATTCATTAATTATCTTAAATAAATATTCGATTCCAGTCGAAATTATATTTTTCCTGCATTTACTTTTGTAAACTGTATACATATTTTAAACTGCAGTAAAGCAACAGAAATTCAACAGCCCCATGTTGGGCGCCCTTATTTACACTACTCGTATTATTATATTAGGCTCCATGTTGGGCGCCATTGCTTCTAGTGTGGTGATGATAAAGAAAGAGGTCTTAGACTACCTTTTTGGCAAAATTGAATACTACTTGGATTAATCTGGAAAAAGTGTCTGTTAAGAAAATTCGATCGTTCTATTCTGGAACTGGCAGTTTTGCACTTTAGCCTTTTATTTTATAGTATTCACTCTAACGCGCTCTTTCTATTCAGCAATTCCAAGTTCTATTCTGGTTTCCTGGGCTCTACACCTTAAAGCAACAAACGAAGTTGTCACCAAATAAACTCTAAACTGAATGCCTCTAAGACTTACCTTGACCTGATGACAAGTCTACGCTTCTTTTCGTATCTTTCACAAGCTTTCCCCACGGCTAGCAACAGTGTGATGGGGGTGGGTATTTAAAACTGTTATTGATTAAAGGCGCCAGGTCGAACATTAAACCCAGCTGGTTTAATATGACCTCGACGGCGCGGCGTTCCGAACAGTCGCGGTCGTGCAGAAGGCAAAACAAAACAAGAGGCTTGGCTTAACTCACTGGTACGTGAAGGCGTAAACACAAACGCACAAGTAAAATTGATTATAATTTAATTAACAAGTTAACGAAAATGCAAAGATAGGAATATTACACCAAATTAGTTCGATTCGCAATTAGCGATTTCAACATACAACAAGCGGTAAATATTATAATCGGTCTTGTTTACACTATTGCGATATGCCCGTAGATTCAACAGCGCATAATAGGCCGAAATTCGCTCTCCGGAAAAGGCATGCCGGTCAAAATTCGAAGATCGTAAAATAAAATTAGGCAACTCACAAAATTACATACATAGCACGGTTGAGGTGAACTGTCAATCTTGATCGTTGGCTGTCGCAACGCCATCTGTCTGTCGTTTCCAACGCTAGTGAGCTGGATCAAACCGGTTTTGCATTACAGGGCGGGATTGCCTTTTCCTTAGAGGGCACGAAAAATTACTGGATAGCGTCCCACGGGGATTCGCAGACCAGAAGTGTAAGCGTAGAACGCTCGTATAAGCGAGAAAATCGACTCGAACTGACTCAAAATCCAAAACTGATACTGAAACTGCAGCTGAAACTGAAACTAGAAGCCTAAAGAGAGAAAGTGAAGTTCCATTAGCATCAAAAATGGCGTCAGACAATTCGCTTATTTTTACCTGGGTTTGAAAATATCCCAATCTTGGTAGGGAGTTTCAAATACCCCAAAACTCGTTCGGTGGTCCTTGAATTTATTCCGGCAAAGCCGTAGATGAGCTCTCCTTATCCTTAAGCAAAGGCTCCGTTAATTCCCTTAATTCACCAACGCCACCTGTCTGTCGTTTCCAACGCTAGTGAGCTGGATCAAACCGGTTTTGCAGGGCGGGATTGCTTTTTCGTTAGAGGGCACGAAAAATGCCTGGATAGCGTCCCACGGGAATTCGCAGACCAGAAGTGTAAGCGTAGAACGCTCGTATAAGCGAGAAGATCGACTCGAACTGACTCAAAACCCAAAACTGATACTGAAACTGTAGCTGAAACTGCAACTAGAAGCCTAAAGAGAGAAAGAGAAGTTCCATTAGCATCAAAAATGACGTCAGACAATTCGCTTATTTTTAGCTGGGTTTGAAAATATCCCAATCTTGGTAGGGAGTTTAAAATACCCCAAAACTCGTTCGGTGGTCCCTGAATTTATTCCGGCAAAGCCGTAGATGAGCTCTCCTTATCCTTAAGCAAGGGCTCCGTTGATTCACCAAGCGCACACATACATTTCATCGGGAGAAAATGTCTATTAAGAAAATTCGATCGCTCTATTCTGGAATTGGCAGTTTTGCACTTTCACAGTGTAGTGTTAACTCGAACGCACTCTAATTCCATTTAGCAATTCCAAGTTCTATTCTCGTTTTCTAGGCTCTACACCTTATGACAACGAACGTGGTGTTTTGTTTTAATATGTCGTCTGAATACTAATTTGGATTGATCTGGAGAAATCTGGAACACATTTTTCTAAGCTGTTTTAAATTGTCTTTTCGTCAAAGCTCAGTACTACTCTGGAGAAAAGTTTTCTGTTAAGAAAATCCGATGGTTCTATTCTGGAATTGGCAGTTTCGTGCTTAGCCTTTTATTTCCCAATCTGAACAACATGACTAAGCTGGAAATTTAATTAAATATATTACCAGCAGTATTTCGTTTATCAATTCTGTGTCACCATAATCACTTCAAGGACTCAAGGATAACAGCGGCAGTAAAAAACTTGTTTAATTTCCTCAACAGTTATAAAATAATGCGAAAGTTTTCCGAACATCCTCGCCACCCTCCGGAGAGATAATAGTCCGCCCCGCTTAAACTTTCCGTTCGGTAAAGCCCTCGCAGCGCCCGCCCCACATTATCTCGTAGAGTAGATGGCTTGCAAACTTCGGCCAGAAGAAAGATGTTCCAGGCGACAGGATAAGACTCGGTACAACCTGCCGGCCGTAATTTAAGTGCTGACCTCCGGCTCTCCGATTGATGTGCACCAACCACCACGACATAAAGGGGCGAGATAAGCAGTTGACAGAAAATGTCCCCCCGGACAAACGATCGAATAAAACCCGACGATCCATTGTGGAAAACGAACTCAAAGGATCTATAAATTTGTCGGGGGCGAAAGATTAAAGCACGCGATCAAAGTCGATCCTACTTACTCCGCCACCCTTCAAATAAAATAATAAGAAATACACCTGCGAGTGTCATATTTTCATTTTTCCCCCTTACAGAGGTTTTTCACACAAAAGGAAATCAAATCCGTTTCAGCGGTGTTTATTGAATTTGTTCGTCTTTGTTATTATCATCATTCGGGGGGTGGCGCGGTTAATTCGATATGTATTAAATTGAAAACGTCGGCGTTTTCTGGGGGCCGCACAAATCACCGCCCGCAACATTATGACACTATAATTCAATATTATTAAATTCGGATAATAAATTATGCCCGTCGTTGTAAATTATGCGCGGCGATTGGCGAATAATAATTTGTTTTCATGCGGCCGCCGAAACTTCCGATTAAAACCGGGCGCTGCCTTTACGTTTACCGAACGCTTTTGTGGGCGCTAGTTTACGGCGAAATTGTTAATTTCCGCACGGGTGGGTCTATAAAATTTGTTTCGTCCACGGCCGAAACGGTACATTCCTAACTTTGTGCGTGTCTGAGGAATTACTAGACTAACTATTAGTAACAGGGGGTGAACGAGGAATAGACGCTTAATGTCACAAAGTTATTAACAAAATGTGTGCGGGGTGAAAGAAGAAGAATTTCCTCCGTCATTAACCAAGAGACAGATGTGAAACTGTAGACTAAACTGGAAGAGCGAAAGCAGGAAACGTTGTATTGTAAGAAATCAGCATTTCGTAAATCATTATTATAGGAACTTGGACTGGTCTAAAGACGACGCTTAGAACGCCAAACAACCCCGGACAACGCTTTTCTTTTCTAATGAGATTGTATTATATTTCTCCGCCGCCCGCGAACCGTTCACGTCGAACGCCGACCCGATTGAGAATTTCGCCAGTCATGTGACCGCTCGCTTGTCGAACAGACCGCATTGAGAATGATTCTCACTTTCAATAAATTTTGGATTAAACGGTGTTTGTTTTGGAGTGGAAAAGGAGACGGGTATATTGGCCGGATGTTAACTGGTTGCGGCGAGTCCTAGGCTTTCTAAGGCCTAGGCCTTTCCAAGCTTGTTCGTCGAATTTACGACGGGCATGTTTTTAGAGTTACGTCGAGCGACCGTCGCACAGTGTTCGATTCGACCAATCTAGATGGACAAAATTTCTATGTGCCTTCTGCGATACAAAACATTATGCAAAAGGGTATTTAAGTGCGAAAATAGATAAAAATAAACATTTGAAGTATTTAAATATTTATTATACAGCGTGGTGATGAAATCCCGCACCAAGCTCATTTGTTTATATAATGTTTTTTGCAAAATCTTGAAACAGGTCGCTTTTTAATTTTAAAAAGACACATTTTAGTGCGAAAAATTGATGAGCTTTCTTGAAAAGGCTTAGTTGGGCGACCAACCTTGAGTGTCGTTGTTTTTACTTTAAATACACCGGCAAAATCTATAGTTTCATTGAACTATGTATCACACGATTTTAAAAATATGTCCAAACGTCTGTGATATCTTACCCACATACGACGAATTTTTTCGCATTGGTTTTTTCTAAAAAAAATTAAACGCTTCAATTTATTCTCGTCATCTTCTTCAAATTTCAAGATATTCTTTAAAAAATCAAAAATGCGTTCAAACTTATGTTTACGTACGCTTGTGCGCCATAATTCAAAGATCTCTCTTCGAGTAATTGAGGTTCCTATTCCGAGAAAAAAGATGTATTTCAGTAATCGCATGAAATCGCATTAAATGATTATGTCTACTTAAAAGAAGATAAATAATAGATTGCTTAAAAAAATATTTTATATGGTTACTACGTGTGACAAAATATTAGCAAGCAAAAGTAAAATGTTTTCATGTCCAAGAAACGAAACATCTTGGTCACGTTTTAATGTATTCCTTTAAAAAAAATTAATACATATTTTCTATTATTAGCAAGAATGAATAGAAAAATACCTGTAGAACTAGATTCCATTGCAAAAACAATTCTAAATTCCAGGGATAATATTAATAAACGCAAAAACTTAGAAAACCGAAAACAAATAGAAACAGTTTTGCTGTAAAGTGACAAGTGTGTGGTAAGTTTCGGCTATTGTTTTCAAGAGACATACGCACTCTTAATTTTTTTTCTACTACTCATTAATCACTGATTATTATGACATCGTAAAAGGTATTTTTCATTCAAATTGAAGAAAGTTGAAAATTGCAATTTTGTCCCTCTAGGTTGGTCGAATTGAACACTGTGCGTCGGTTCACAATCCGTCTTTCAGTCCATCTCCACGAGTTGACAGTGAGGTGAACTTAATTTGCACATTTTAACATTTGTACCAGGTAGCTCACATAGCTTCGACTTTTTCTAATCAAGCTGACCGCAGACGACGTACATCAAGGTAAGCGATGCGGGGTCACGCGGCGGGTTCTATCAAAGGCTGTGTCATCATGAGTTAAGACTGACCTTTAAAATAAAACTGCGTTTGGAGCTGCATACAGCGAAATCAGTCGCCGAAGTGATTCATCAAAGAAACCGGCTTATGCAAACATAACTAAAAGCGAACGATCCAGAATGACTCATAAGACAAGTGTTCTATACGTAAAATTTTTCATAATCGGAATTTCCGGTGTAAACCTTATAAAAGGGAACTGAGTTTTACGATAGATATCACATAGCTAGTAGTCGTGTAGTCGAAAACGTAAGGAGGGTGCGATAGAGAACCGATCAATGCATCTCTCATCCCTTCAATCGGTTCCCTCTAAACAACAGGTTATCCTCGACTTCATTTTATCGCATGTCCTTGGTGATGAACGGCCATACTTGAAGATTTGGTATCCCATTTCTCGGATTGCTCGACTTTGTTGGGCGTGCGTGTTGCGCGTCTTGTCGGAAACGCACGGGCGACATTTTGTTCACTCGTGATTGAACTCGATCTGTGGTTGGGGTATTGTTGTGTCTTTGTTAGCCACATGGCGTTTTGAACGAAACTCTTCGGGGGAATATGCTACAGGCGTAACCTTTTATACCGACGCTTTGCGGATCTTTTGGTTGGAGTTCCACGACTGTTGAATTTTGTTGCTACCGCTTTCTTCACGCTCGTAAAAAACTCCATCATTTTGCGATGTAAGTTTGTTTGTCGACCACACCCGTATTCCTCGCACGCCATTGTAATTTTGTGCCTCGTTCTGGTGCTACCAGAACTATTGTAGGCAAATCGGGTTGGAATGTAATTGAATATTTAGGTTTTGAAGTGGTTTCCCAACGCACGTGGTTACGTTATTTCACTCACGCATTGCATATTTCGGCTTCAGTGAAGTCATGGCCGTGGTGGGTCTATTGCCTTTTTGTTCTAAGATTTGTTGGGCGTGCATGTTCCGTTGGGGTATTGTTGTGTCTTTGTTGACCGCATGGCGTTTTGAACGAAACTCTTCGGAGGAATAAGTTGCAGGCGTAACCTTCGGGCTTGCTTTTATCCCGATCTTTTGGTTGGAGTTCCACGACTGTTCGGACTCCATAACGCATCGGCCACATGGCAACGCTTTATCGATCGTGTTATAAGCGTTGATTTAGAACCATACGTCTTTGTATATCTCGATGACATCATTACATCTCCCACAGAGAGACTCCCAGAGTCCGAAGCCCAAATTAACATTCGCCGAATATTATAATCAATGGTCAAGCTCTGAAAATCCGTCCGTCTCTCTGTATCTAGTACCGTGGTTTGGGCGAGAAAACATTAATTTATTTGCCAATTAATTAATAATAATAATAATAATAATAATGTTTATTGGCCACTCAAGATAGGAGTAAACATAAATATACATATAGCATACAACCAAAATTTGGTAGCCAAAGGAACCAGGATCAGTGACCAAAGTGAAGGTACACTGCTATTCTTCCTGGTCCCCAAAGTAAAATTAAAGAATTAAAATAAATTGGCGCACAGGTATGTATAAATATATGTAAGCAATAGATAGGGACGATTGCAGCAATGAGACAGCACCTCCACTACAACAAACTACACAGGGGCATGTTACGTACTCTTCTCCTGAAGTTAGACAAGGTTAAACTTTTCAATTCTGTAGGAACAGAGTTGTAAATTTTTGCAATATTGAAAGAAAAAGATCCCTGGAATACAGCAGTACGGTGGAGAGGTGGGGTCAGAAGACCTCTGCTCCTAACATTGATGTTATGAACATCAGTACGAAATGAAATTTCATTATATAGATATTGCGGAGTCTTAGTCAAAATTATTTTGTGATAAAAGACTACACAGTGAAAATTTCGTCTTTGTTGCATATTCAACCAATTAGCTCACTCAAGTGTATGCGAAATATGTTCTCTTCGTCTGATACCGTAGATAAACCTCAGACAAGCATTCTGCACTCTCTGTATACGAGTTTTGTCGACGCTATCAAGGCAAGGGCCATAAACTGTATCACAGTAGTTAAAGTTGGACAAAACCAAGACTTCACATAGTGTTTTGCGAAGGTTTGTATTTAAAACTTCTTTGCAACCAAGGAGAACTTTTAGTTTGCCGAATGCTTTTCCAACAATATTGGACACGTGACTCTTAAAACGCAACTTATTGTCCATAAGCACCCCAAGATTTTTTACACAGTCAGTTGAACGTAAGGGTGTATTATTAATATATAGCGAGATTTGACTGGACACAAAAGCTCTGTGTTTTTCTTTACAAAAGCCATATAGTAAGATTTTGAAGGATTAAAACGTAAATCATGATTTGTGTCAGACTTGTGAAGTTGTTGTAAATCTAAATTCATTTTTATAACTGCTTGTTGCAAATTGGACATCGGAAAAGAACATAGTAGCCGAGTGTCATCGGCATACGAGTAATAATTAAAGAAATTTATAGATTCAAATAAATAAGTCGAAAAATTCGCAAACATCAAAGGACCGATGACACTCCCCTGCGGCACCCCCGACTTCAGCTGCATAATTTGAGAGCAATTGTCACCCAGCTTGACCCTCTGAGTTCTATTATGAAGATAATTTCTGAAAAGTTTGACACTGCTTTCATTGAAACCCATATAATGTAGAATAGCCAAAAGCAATTCATGATTAATCAGGTCAAAAGCTTTAGAGAAATCCAGAAGGACAAGCACGGCGACACTGCCACTGTCAAGAGACCTGAGATTTTATTCGTAACTGCTGACAACACCGTAGAGCAACTGTATCCAAGTCTAAAGTTATTAAAAATCAACAACTGCTTTAATTGATTGCTGGTTCTTTCGTTATAAGGTTATTTTGAATTTGTTTGACTAATACAATTCTGTATACGACAGTAAACGTTACCTGGTGCACATTTTATTAAATCGTGACGCCTTAAAAATAATTGGAAATAGGCAAGTTATTTCTGACTTGATTGATGGGTTGCCTATTCGTAAATCTTCAGGGGTGACGATAAAATGGGCGGCGCTCGTTCAAAGTTAGAAAAGGGCCAAAAATAAATCGAAATTATTTTTGCATCGTCTGTGGAGCCATCTGTTACTTAAAGAAGTGCGTAATGGAAATAATTTCAGGCGCTCTTCCCGATAATAATTAATCATACTCAGCCCGAAATAACATCATTAGCACGGCGAAGGGTATTCCCAGCCGAAAATGCGGTTGATAAATACGGAAGACATCGATCATTTTCCTACCTAGGCTCCAATGTTGACGTCTCACTCTATTAAATATGCAACTTTATGTTCAGTGCTCGAAATATACGCGTGGGTGGATTTTATTAAAACTGTCGTGTTCCATTGATGAAATAAAACAAATTCGTGTAGCATTTACAAAACGGGGCGGGCAACAGTTTCAATATTGACGGAGGCAGAATTGAAAGTCGGGGGGGAGCAATTACCGATTATTTTCCCGTCGAAAAGTCGAAGCGGACCTAAAAGAAAAAATTGCTCCGGCTCCGAATTGGGAGAGCGCGCACAAAAACTGAATATATTGAAAGGGTCTATTGCTTTCGTAGGACATGTGTCTTTCTTCATTTCGCAGCCCCAAATTGACGGATTTAACGCAGAAGTTGAAATTGAATCTATCCGTGGTTGTTATTTGAACACGTGTCATCCAATTTATTTTCGCCTCTTTTGTTGGCTTTACGAGGTCTTTCTTTTGTGGGATTGTCATTGAATAATGTAATAGCTGGATGGTAATTTTAGGCGGATCAAAGGAGAGTGCGTTTCGTTTCCCCCTTTTTCTTTTTTTTTGTGTTTGTGCGTGTGTAGATAATGAACGCCTGTGTGCGCGCGGTGACTTCACAAAAGTTTCGGGCCGGCTTCGTTTGAAACACTAAGAAGTACCTCGTGCGTTTGTAAATAAATGTTTTACGCAAGGCTAATTTCAAATTTTCAGTTACTGTCATTCCACTCATTTATTTATTTATTTAAATGTGACACAAGAGTTTTTAAATATTAGCGTTCTTTATTTTTCACAAGTAGGCAAGTGGTTATTAAAGATGAAACATTTACCTGCCTACTAACTGAATACCCCGAATACAAAATCGTTATTCCAATCGTCACCTATTTGAAGGGTTTCCGGTCAAAAGAGCCGACGCAAATTCGATCAGAAAGGGCCATTGCGTGCCGCAGGCGTTCGGATGGTGAACTGCTGATTGATGCGGGGACATAAATAAATACCGCAGGTCAAAGGTCGCGGCATTAGGGCTTTGCGCTTTCGTCCGTGAAGCTCAAATGCCCCCCCGACTCCTAATTAACGCCCTGTTTGTAAGTCTCGACCGTAGCGATTCAATCAGATCCGCCGAAACTAAGCGGCGGCGATCCGTTCTTTGCGAGATCAAAAGAATAAATACATTCGTGCCCTCCCTCCCCCTCTCCCCCACGGCCCCATGCAAAACTTGAAAGTGAACCAAATTTGCATTTCAATAAAAAGTTTTAGTTTTGGTTACTATTATACGTGCGAGCAGTTTAATTATGAATTTGAACGGAAGCTATGTGTAAATGCAGAGGCGAAGCAAACGTTTGTTTAAATGCGAAGTATTCTTGGACGCAGCAAAATACAAATAGGAAAGGCCTTGGAAGAAGAAAAACTTATCTCCAAAACCAAATAAAAAAAAACTGGAAGTGTCGTGAATGTCTATCTTAATCGTCATTGATTATTATTATTAAATAAATATACAAGCCGAATTATTTAATGTTAGTTAAGTGTTTGACCCTGTATGAAGTTTTAAATGGTGGGGAAAACCGTCGATGTTAAAAACTTTACTTGGAAATATGCCCAGCTCAATGGAGACGGGATGGGCTAGAAATAGATTGTCGGTGGCTCATAACCTGGATGTAAAGAGGAAGCCACCTAGCGTAAAATTGTCCAAGTAGGCTAGTAATACTCGTGGTACATATATTCCTAGAGTGCCACCTCTTGGTGGGCGACTAAATTTTTAGAGCGCCATCTCTTGGTAATTATTAGAAATTATATAATGTAACAAGTGAGCCTTACCGTGATGAAAAGTTAAGGGGCGACTGAGTATTGTACACAGCGCCATCTCTTACTTGGCTGTGACAATTTGTCTGCAACTATTTTATCTTTTCAAATTAAAATATCCAATTTTTATTAGAACAACAAAACAAGTGTGAATTGCTGGAATAGCAATTGATTATTCTTAAATGCCATCCTGTGAACGACAGTGTGAAGTTACCCTCGCTTTTTTTTAATTATTTTTTTTTAAATTAAAGAAACAAAAGAATGGTTAAAAAGAGAACTAAGAAAAGAAAGAAAATTTTACACGCAATTATGTGTGTGTAGTGTGTGGTGTAAATGATGGGAAAACATTTGCCGACAACTAAATTTTTAGAGCGTCATCTCTTGGTCATCATCATAAACTGTAACATAACAAATGAGCCACATCGTCCTGAAAAGTTAAGAGGCAACTAAATGAATGTTGTACCTTTTTTTCAATTAAAGAAAGAAAAAATAAATAAATAAAAAGATCTAAGGAGAGAAAGAAAACTTTACATACATATTACAAATTATGTATGTAGTCCTAGAGTGCCACAGACAACTAAACATTTAGAGCGCCATCTCTTGGCAATTATCAGAAATTATAATGTAACAAATGAGCCATATCGCAATGAAAAGTTAAGAGGCGACTGAGTTTATGTATGTAGGTATTCCTAGAGTGCCACCTCTTGGTGGCAGTCGTAAATGATTGGAAAACATTTGCTTCTTAGAGCGCCATCTCTTAGTAATTATCAGAAATTCTGATGTAACAAATGAGCCATTTACTTGGAAGTGAAAATTCATCTCCAACAATTGTATTGAGTTTTATGAGATGTCAATCAAAATATAAAATTCAATCTGAAATCCTAAAATATCTTCGCAGTATTACCTTCATGCTAGAAAGGATTGCAACGAAAAGCAATAAAATTGTTCAAATTTGAACATTATGGTAAACATCCACAGGACCAGCCGATCACGTCAGTCGTTGCAAAATTAATTCTCAGGACTGTACAAGGTACAGTGTTGCAAGGCAAATTATATGCTTTGTAATAAATGTCTCTTCATTTTCGTAATAGATTTTCATATATGGTAATAGATGGCGCTATACTATAACTGTGATCGTTGCATCAAAGTTTATTTACAGAATCTCACTTTGCCCTTATCATCGGACACATTATTATAAAAACTGCTGCTAACTAAAATTTTAACATTCGGTTGCAACAGTTGTCAACATAATATCTAGAATTTGTTTGTGACTTTGAATAATAGATGGCGCTAAATTAATTAACCAAGTTTGTTGATGTGAACTTTCTGATTCAATTACTTTGAATACTTTGTACAGCGTTTTGCCATTATTATACACACTGTAATCAACTAACATTTTAACATTTAATTGCAACAGTATCGATTTGATATTGAGACTTTGTTTGTCATTTTAAATAACAGATGGCGCTAAATTAATCAGGTTTGCTACCGTCACTAAATAATTACAGTACCGCAACCAGCCGCCATTTTAGTGCAAAATATTGGCGGGAAATTTAAACATGTAACCCTAACAACTCGGGCATTGTAAACTTTTATTTGACAGGCGTTAAATTTGATTAAACTTACCAGAAAGAAAAAATCACTAGAAAAGTCAGCAATTTAAACTTGCCGGAAAGAAAATCACCAGAAATGTCGACCACTTAAGCTTGCCGGAAAGAAAATAACTAGAAAAGACTGTCATTTTAGTGCAAAAACATTACACATTAAGCATATGGATTGCGGTACTGTATTTATTTAGTGACTGTAAACGAAAATGGTCACTAAAGTTGACGAAAGTGGTCACTGGAATTGACGAAAGTGGAAAGTCGGCCATTTTAGTGCAAAAACGTGATTTCTTTATCTTACACATTCAGCATATGGATTGCGGTACTGTATTTATTTAGTGACCGTACAGGTTTGCAAAGCCAGTAGATCGATAAAAGTCTGTTTGTTATTCTGCACTCGTGTACACTTTTTTTTGCAAAATATGAACAAATTAAGAAAAAAAATTGAAAACGTATTAGATTTTACTAATTTCGTAACAACGCACTAGAATTTAGTAAATAGATATTTACGAAAGTAATAGCACTGACACGGAAGCATGTGGCGCCATCTATTAACTCAATTTCCGTGCTTGGTATTCGGTTGTACTAGGATTACTCACAGTGTTGAAAGTAATTGAAAACAAAAACATTCTGCCACCGGTCACTAGGTGATGCCTTCAACGAACGTGTTCATTGAGGTTTTAAAATTAAAAGTTCAGAGACGAATCTATCAAATAATAATCAAAGTGACGAAATCAATTAAATTCCCACAGGTTTATACCCGCATAATATGTACACTTGACATCATATGTACACTTGACCTTGTATAGTGATAAAATTGACAGTCACCCTGTATCGGAATCAAAAATTCAGATAAAACACAAGACATGGGGGTACGGCCGCTTATTAACACAGCAAAAGGATCCAAAAAACAACTCAGTTACTAGCGCCACAAAAAGGGAATTTGCCGAAAAGAAAGCAGTACGACAGTACGGCCGTGACAGTCCGCTCAAATAGTGTATGGAACGTTAATTATCTCAAATATAACAACGCGTAATAACCGGCTGTTTGATTTACAGGACAAGTGCAAGGCGTCCTCAAAGACAATAACGATAGTTCGTAGACGAATCTATCTTAAGAATAAATCTAAACACGTGTTCAGAAGGAACCAGAAGCCTTCGTCAGGCGAAAACGTACTCGGAGGTAGAAATAAGTACCCAAAATTAACGTGTACGAGACTACGTAAAACAATTTCAACAATACGCAGACGTTCTCCACCAATTCTACAATGTGTTCGGCCCCGGAAGGGGGTGCAGCCCTTAAACGGTTCGACAGCTTCTAACAGGGGTCCTACTCTGCCAACACGATGTCGTAGTGGAAAGGCTCTCGAGATTCGATGGTATCCGGTCGGAAGAAAACGAACGGCGCCATAACTCGAACAAGGGGGTGATTCTAACCCTCAAGACTTGCCCAACACAACGTGCTAACGAAAGAAACATAGATAAAAGAGAAATTCGATAACGAGAAGGAAACTGATTCTAATAAAACTTACCCAAGGTGAAATGCGTAAGTGAGTGTTAGTGTGAATATGAATATGTGGGTGTGAGGGTGAGCCTGAGTATTGGTGAGAGTTTTCAAATCTCTAAACACTTACGAAATAAATAAGAACAAATGAAGTGGATGTGAGTGTGATATCGTGAATGTCGATGTGAGGATGGGGATGAGAGACTCTTTTAATCTCTAAAACATTACAAAATAAAATCGCTTAAAACTGAACAAAATCGGACGGACGGACGGGGGGGATTTCGAATTTCTCACGCAACGCAAACACTAACAATAAGAAGCACTCACTTCACACCTATGATGCGACACATGAGCTCACACTGGAATTCGATTTGAAATTCAAAAATGCAATAACATACAGGGCGTTGCGTTAAGTAAAACGCAATTTTCGCTCATAACTCGAGAACGCGTCGATCAATCCTTTCCGAGCAAGCCGCCCTTAAAATTCCGCAAGAAGAGTGTATTTACAGTTTTCCCAAAATTCAAAAACTCGGAGAGGGGAGGGCAAGGAGAAACGTTGGATTTCTTGTACAAGAAGAAAACAAAGAAGCGCCTACTTCACACCTATGATGCGACATACATATGACTTCAGACTAGAATTCAATTTTCAATTAAAAAACTCAATAACGTACAGGGTGTTCCATTAAGAATGCGACATACATATGACTTCAGACTAGAATTCAATTTTCAATTAAAAAGCTCAGTAATATACAGGGTTTTCCATTAAGAATGCGACATACATATGACTTCAGACTAGAATTCAATTTTCAATTAAAAAGCTCCGTAATATACAGGATTTTTCATTAAGAATGCGACATACATATGACTTCAGACTAGAATTCAATTTTCATTTTAAAAAAATAAGTAATATGCAGGGTGTTCCATTAAGAATGCCAGCCAATCTTTTCCGAGCAAGCGGCCCTCAAAAATCCCACAAAAAGTATGATCAGTTTTATATTTGCAGTCGTTAATTATCTTCTAAAATGTTCCTACTTCTTTGTTTGTTTTTCTGCTTATAGTTTTCAAGAAAATCGATCGTCTTTTGTTTATTTTTACATCATCGTCTTTGTTTCTCATCTGCGAAATCTTTTGCTTTGCATTTGATTGTTATCTAGAATTATTCCAATTCTTTATCCGTCTTTTCTTTTTAGAATTTTCGCAAAATTTGTTCGTTTTTTTTTCTGTATGTTGTTTCTTTTGGTTTATTTTTCCAATCGTGCAGAGTTACTTTTAGTATTTAATTTTGTTTGCAGCGAACCGCTGTTTAGAATTTTCCAAATTCTTTGCCCGGCCAAATGCGTTTGGCTTACGTTCTTTGTAGTTTTCAAGGAAATCCATGATCATTTGTTTTTTGTTACATTTTGTTTCTTGCTGCTTGATTTTGCAATCATGAAAAATTGGCTTTAACATTTTCTTCTTCTTTTCTTTTGCAAAACGTTGTTAAAAATTTTCCTAAATCTTTGTATGTCTAGTCTGGTCTTCCTTTCTTAGTAGTTTTTTGAAGTTTTTTGTTTCTTTTTGTAAAACTTCATATACTTTTTTCAGTCGTGAAAAGTTATTTTGAATGGTAGAGTATTTTCTTTTATTTTGAGTCTTAATTATTGTTTGGAATTTTCTTAAATCTTTCTTTACCTTTTTTTCCCTTGTAGTTTTCGAGAAAAACCAGTCGTCTTTTGTTTACTGCAGCTTCCGGGCTAAACGAAAGAAACACACGGCGTGTCGGTTCACGAGAAATGCATAATTTAACCGCGAAAGCATTGGAAACTGACTCTTCCGAATATTTATTTTACAAACGACACCAAAATCCCTTATCTAAGGGCGGTCTCGACTCCAAAGCATCAACACAGGAAGCGTAACAAAATATCCGTCGTCTGCAAAGCGTTTTCATGAACTGTTTCAAATATGGACGTCGAAGCTCGCTAGACGCGAACAATGGCCAGCCACCACCTCTAACGTACGGTAATTTTGGCTCAAAGACTATTACAGTGTTCCCAACCGTTATAAAAAATTACCAAAGTAAACTTAACAAAATAAAGGAGAATTCCTAGAATATGAAACGTAAGTAATCAACCGAAAACAGATAACAGACAAAAGGTTTGAAAAATTTGAAGAATGAGAATGAAATTTGAACCGTAACAATCCTTGGGCTCAAAAGCTGTAGAAAGCGAATTAAAGACGAAACAAAGACCAATGAAAGCACAAAAAATTACGAGTAAAGCTGTTTTATATTTTCATATGTACAGTGTTGCTCGTGAACTGTTACAAAAACTCGCCAGATGCGAACAATGGCCAGCCACCATCTCTAACATACGGTAATTTTGGCGCGAAGACTACAGTGTTCTCAACTGTTATAAAAAATTACCAAAGTCAACTTAGCAAAACCAAAGAGAATTCCTAGAGTATAAAACGTTAGTGATCAGCCGAAACCGAAAATAGACAAAATGAATAAATAATGAATAAAATTTGAACCGTAACAGTCTCCAGTCTGTCGCCTTCCTAATAATGTATCCTTCTCTCATCCTAAGGCCCGGTCTTTTCATCTCCAATTAACTTTATCTGGCGATTAATTTCCATAGTAACGATTCTAATCACAATTATTACTATGGAAATAAACCATCAGATAAAGTTAACTGTTTAGATGAAAAGACCGGGCATTAACATAATTATTAATTAATAAACAGTATAAAAATAATATTGAAATGAATAAGAGAATGTTTATTTTGTTTCAGCTGTATCAACAGAGCAGATATTGTTCGTGTTTACGACGGCAAATCGTCTTCGGACCCTGCAATTACGGTCCTGTGCAACGAGGGCGCCGAGTTAGAAATTCTATCAACGGGGCAAGAACTCTTCATCGAATTCGTTGCGAATTCAGACTGGCCGGGGCAAGGCTTCAAGGCCAGCTATCAATTTCAACCCGTCGAAGATAACGCGTTAGGTAAACGCCGGAGCATCTCCCGGTTCGGACGAGCGCCGCGCCATCTGTGGCGGAAGCGCCCCACTCGTCCGACCCGGGAACCCCGAAAGTCAATAGCTCGCGACTAAATAATTTAGTTTTTAATTCGTTTTTCGCGATCGGGGGCGCAATTTCGCCCCGTGTATAAATCATTTCGGGTTGCAACGTTGCAGGATTAGCGTTTGTTTTTGTTTGAAACATCGACAGTTTATGCGTTTAATTGCGAGCTGGACGCACGCAAATTGAATTGATTAGGAACGACTGAATAATCGCACTATTTGCGAAGCTGCGAGCGGGCGTTAATTTTCTATATAATTGTCACAATTACCGCCCACTAAACGAGCCAAGCACCCGCGTTCATCGTCATTTCATGTTTTGTTACGTGAATTAATTAATTATTGAGCGCGTCAAATCATCAAACCACGTCCACATAAAGTAGGAGCAAATTTTAGAATCAAAAATAAAAAGGCAATTTGAAATCGCTGCGTACATCAAAGAAGACACGTGCCAAAGTCTTCCTCTTGGGGCCGAAGTACTTAATTGCTCCGGAATAAATACCTATTGCCTTTCGAGTTAATTACAAAGTCATTCGAAATCTAATTATGCAACAATTTAGATGGAACTTTGAGCGCGGCGCCCGCTCGGTGTAAATTGGACTTTTAATAACTCGCGAACAATCGCTTTCGAAATCAAATTAAAACTTTCCAGGCGATATGTATATTTCATTATTTTGGTTAATTAAAGGCGGTTAATTATTAGCCGTCGCTCGCTCCCTTTGTACCGCCGATCTAATTAAGCTCGTTAGATGGAAGTTTTAAAGCCCAGCGTATACATAGTTTGGCGGCTCACTCACAGGGGGTGCCACTGGCGCGGAAGGTTTAAGTCTCGACTAACGCTACTAATCAATAGCTCCACCTCTAGCAGGGTGGTGAACCCGCGTCCAGTTTCCTGCGTAATCAATGTTTTGCACAAAGAAAATCAAAAAGTAATTTTTAATTGAGCTGCGAGAAAATTGGGCGCCAACTTTTCGATTTATTTAAAACGAAATTGTCTTTTGCAGAATCCGATCGCTATAAAAATTCCGGCGGGCATTCCTACCCAACCGTAATTGGACCGAACGTCAGCGAGACACGTGAGTATTTTTTTTAATTTGTTCGAAAATCAATGTTTTCCGCAAAAAGAAAAACCTGTTCGACGAAAATAATTCGGTCTCTCATTAGGCCAATTATTTTCGTCCGTAAAAATAATTCCGAGCAATCCGATTACGCAAACCTCGTTTATAATCCATGCATTCGTTCTTTAAACAAAAAAGAAAAAACTGTGTTTTGCGCCGTTCGAAGCCCCTAGTTCTGGGAAGGGAGGGGCGTTAAGGCTGGTTATTCTCGTATTGCCCGCTGCTAATTTATTCTTAGATAAAATGTGCTTCAGTGAAAAATATTTTATTTTAATTAAGGCTTACGCCTTACAATCCCAAAGTTTCTGAGGGGCTAAAGGGTGAGGGGAAGGAACAATCAGTAGGCGTGTCGCTGATGAACCCCCACCAAAAAATTTTACGGAGATAAATGCATGTAATATTTGTCGCCGTTGAAGTTTTCTATGTATGGTGTTGACTAACGAGTTAAGAATAACAGGAGAGAGCTACACTTACAGTACTTTCTTGTCTAAAATGGTCACTAAATATGGTCGCTCTCGTACATGTACCCAAATTCGCAAATTTACAAGTGCAGGAGGACATTCGAATAGGCATTTGCATATGTTTGAGATCTTTAGCAATTTGTCAAAACGAGTCAGTTTTGCGTGCGCGAAGGTTTGCACATAAAGACATAACTTTGTACAAATGATTGCGTACTGTAGGATCTTGAGCAAAAAAATCCTTATATTGAAAAACAATACATATTTTATAAAATAACTATTTTATGTAGTGTCAATTAGTCTTGTTCGTTTTCTTGTACTGAGGATTTCTTATTGGTAAATTTCGCGGGTGACGAGCATCTACTATTTCCGGCAATATACAATCAAAATAAAATTGCCTGAGTTGATTACTCAATTTGTGTTGCCAGAAATCGTCATCTCGGAGAATCTAAAAAAGAGTAGGTAATTTTTTTAGTTCTCTGACCTATTATACAAGCCTAAAAAATTACAACCATATAGATGAATATATTGGCAAGGATCAAAAAATAATTCAATGTATGAAGAAAAAGGCACTTCCTAATTTCTTAAGAAATGAGGAAGTGCCTTTTTCTTCATACATTGAATTCACCTAATTATGGACTTCATTCAACAAAAAAATAATTCATTTTGCGTTCCATATTTTTAATAAGGAACGCAAATTTGATCACGAATATTTCTCACAGTATTTCAACATTATCACAGATATCAGAGAGTTTCCGTATTCACTCATTTATAACGTACGGAGTGAATGCGCAAATTTTGTACTTATATTTACCACTCCCGATAAAGCGTTATAGTTTGCACGGTATGATCTCTTTGACCATGCACCGTCGGCTATTACAGTTATCAGAGGAATTCCATTTTTATCTACTTCTTCGTTTTCCTTAGCTAACTGAGCTTCTTCTCTTCCTGCTTCTTGTATGGAAAGCCAAGCATTATCTGTAATGTTTTTAAAAAGTTCTGTTTGACATTTCCCAAACAAATCCTTGGACACCGCTGGTATATCTAAGACACCAATAACCTCTGATAACTGTTCCCAGGCACCACCAGTAGAAACAAATGCAGAAACTGCTGCCATATTTACATCTAATTTTTCTGTGCTTGTTCCATCGGTATCTAAATGCAGAATAACTTTGCATATGTCACATTCTAATATAAATACAGATCGCAGTCCAAGTCTTGTTTCTCCAATAATTTTCATATTTACAAAAGAACAACTAAAAAGGTCTGAATGTTTATGATTCATTAATGTCTTGAACCAATGACCAATATCAATAATTCTTCGCCCAGTAGGAAAGAAATCGGCAGCATTTTCAGTTAATTGCCTGTATACGGTTAAATATTACTTTACGCATATGATATAAATCATTGTACTTTGAACTTACGGTTGTTTCAGTGCTTCTTCATCAAGTTCGCTTGTATTTGGTCTAAAACAATATTGAAATAAGTACATATTACAAATTCTTAATTAAAGACAAATACGATTTAAATAAATATTTTTATAAAAAATCAGCTTTTGTTACTCACTCAGTATTTGTGTTGAGTTCTGTTTCAGATGCATTTGCATTTAATAAATTGCACCCTGTATTCTCTAAGTCTTTTTTAGTAAACTGATACCTGAAATATATTCGAATTATTAATTAATTAATACACTGTGTGACGGCCAAATTGTCGGCATCAAATCGAAAAAATGTTATTTTTGTCCTTTAAAAAAAAATTTTTATGACAATAATTTGTGCTTGTTTGAAAACCTGTTTAGCCCTTGTCAGGTATACAGGGTGATTTTTACTTAGCCAGAAGATAGCGTTTCTTGAAATTACCAAAACCATAAAATTGTTACTTTTCGGATATTAATCAAGATTTCGAGATTTTTTATCGTGTGTTAGTTTTAGTTGTTTTAGCTTATTGAACAAACTCAGTGCCAGAAAATAATGTTTTTTCTTTAACTTACGCAAAAATTGAATTTTTTAATTTTTGATAGTTTTTTAGAAATTTTATCTACCTACATACTAAAACTTCATTTCAAAATTCATTTCATTTCAAAAGCTTGTCTTGCAACCGGAGGAGGTGCTTTTTGGATTCTATTAATTCATCTTATTTGTGACTTATCCAATTGGCATTTTGTAAGTTAAACAATTCACTACATAATCTAGGTACTTACCTAAACGTAGATGCCAAATTTGCATGCTCTTGTTCTGCATTATTTGCACTTGCTACACTTTTCACTGAAAATTTCTTGCTGTAAATTATTACAAATTATTGTTCCTTATTGTTAATATCAATGAATAAGACAAGTGCACTTTTCTACTTGCACATTTTTAAAAATACTAAAAAGCTCGAGATAAACTCGAATATAAAATCGAACAGAAAACTCAAATACAAAAATCAAAAAATGTAAACTAGCCTTAAGATTAATATTACATACCCCATGCTAATCGCTCGCATACGCGATTTATGAAATCCTTTTCTTTTTTTTGACAAAATGGGATAACGAATTTTATCTCTATTTCCTCGTTCCATTTTATATAATAAACACATGTAAAATCTGTTGGGGGTTGGTCTTTCTCGTAACCACCAATAAGATATTTTGCTGGATACTTGGACATCTATGTTTCAATTTAAGAATCAAGACAAATGAAAATCATAGCTTGCGAATAATACGTTTATAGATAATATTTTATAGTTTTTCTTTTAGGAAATAACGTAAATCTTTTGTAAAAGGATTATATGACACGGGGCTGTCGTCATAATTTATAAAAAAATCCAATATATTCAGAAAAAAAATGTTGAATTCATGTCAATTTTGCTACAAATATACGTTTTAAAATTAAAATTATTAGTTTTTAAACTATTATATTCAATATTTTAGCTGCAGCCCCGTGTAGAATATGATGTTTACTATACGTAGAAAAAAATCTGAATTAATACAATGAATATTAATTCTGTAATATTGATTTTTTATTGAGTATGTTTTAGGCGTATATCGGAAAGGAAGTCGGGCGCCTTAACAAGTGCATCTATTTAATTAATTAATCGCCAAAACTATTAGTTTCAGCTAGGGATAGCAAGTTGATTTTTGTTGAATTAAATAGACAATCAAATTTATTTATTTGTCAAATAAACATCCCCAAAATTAGGATCCGACTTTCCGTTTACAAAAACAAAAATAAATAAATCTCAAATGTTAATTAATTAAACTCGCACAAGAAATCTTGCTTCATTTAAAAGTAACATAAAGTAGCACTTGAAATATCGCAAATCCAACCTGTGGTTTACATCGTCCGCTCCTGTAAACGTCAGCTGTCGACGACGATGTCCAACGAGAGTCGAATTCGGCGGAGGGGTCGTGAAGCCAAGAAGGCGTGTCGCTGTTCCCAGCGACCTCCCCCGCTGAAAAGCTACCACTAGCGTTGGACGAATTCAAATCCGAACAGACAGGGGAGTATGGCGGCGAAGTAACCGTCGTTAACGAAAAGGACCTTGCGATAATTCAAGGCTGGATGGCCCCAGATATCACCACGAGTGGGCAGAGGGATAATAGTATAGAAGCCTAAGTCGGAAGAGAAAAGCATGCGTTACGGTCTGAATCACGCCAAAAGTACTTGCCATATTTACCTAATTGAATTTGGTCAGGAGTAGACTTCGAGAAGCATTACCAATGTTTGTGGGTGTGAGAATCCGATAGGTATAGTATTTCCAACGATAGAAAGACAGGCCCCAAATTTCAATGCGCCAATACATTGCATATCTGCATGTATTTCATGGCCTAGGAAAACAAGGCGCGAGTTGATTTCCGAATAGCCAACTTAAAAGCAGCAATTATTGACCGTTTGGACTGTGTATGTTAGTAATATGAGCTTACCACAAATCTTACCTCAGATCACATAAACGTCATTTCCGTTTACGCGAACAAGTAAATTTGAATGGATATTTCAACCTAGCGACTAATGAGAGTGCTCGAGTGGCAAGGTGGGAGGTGGAAATCTCAATTCAAACTTACTTGCTCGTGCTGACGTTTATGTGATCTGAGGTGAGATTTGTGGTAAAAGAAAAACATCTAGTGACGTTTCTAGATTGGCGCGAAATTCAAAATCTGTCTTTCTATCGCTGGAAATACTATATCTTGTTTACCGTACATAATTCACTTAGGCAATTTCAGCCTGAAGAATTCTTCAAAAGCAGATACGAACACAAACAAAACGATGTGCACCCAATGCGTTTTTTCTAAGTTCTAGTACGGATTTCACAAATTTCAGTCGCGCATCGAGGTCGACGGACAAGTTACAGACGGGGGTTGGTAAAAGGAGACAGTCGACTTACGGCGGGGTAAGAGGGAGATAAAACATTACCGTGAGACGAGGTAACGGTTTTTGTTTTCTGATGCAATATGTTGAAACGTGAAGAAGAGCACGTAGGCACAATGGACCTTTCATGTTCCCAAGCAATGCAGGGTGGAAAATGATTTAAATAAATTTTTCACCCGTAATGTGGTATAATCTGCCCGGTGATTGTAAATGACATAAATTTGAATAAATTTGGAAGCTTCCGCAGTTATCTTTTTCTAGCTTCCAGAAATACAATATTTTTGTGACGCTGTACTGTGGAAGCCAGAAGAAGATTTAATTTGTTTAAATAATTCGGGTGAAGTTAATTATTTTTTAACTCATTTTCGTAACAATAAAATAGAATCAGTAGAAGCAACTAATTTCTGTTTTTGTAATTATTAGTTGACTCTGATTAAGCCACTGCTCACCACCACTCTAATACTGCGCGGATTAAAAAATTTAGTCTCTAGTACTAATAGAATGGATTCAGAAAACGAAATCTTTTTGTAAACATTTAATAAAGAAGTTAATTTTTTTGTTTGAATCAACCAAAAGAATTCTGGTTAAATGTGGTCGAAGAATTTATTTCCTTGAATGATAAGTACCTATGTATTAACTTTAAATCTTTTTGATATGAAAATACATATATAGTTTAGAAAGCCTCATTTTATATCAATAAATATTCTGTGGGACGAAATTACAACAGTTTTCATTCAAAGAAATAAATTAACTTAACAGAAGAAAAAATTACGGATATCTTTTTTTTTTTCAATTCAAAAAGTCTACGTTTCGTTGTACGTAAAAATTGACTACTCTATTCATGATTACTTTAGCTAGCAACTAGCAATGAATTTTTTTTTGTAGTTTGGGAGAAGTCAGGACAAAATAACTGAAATCCTTGCTGTAAAAAAAAAACACAGGATAAGGATGAAAGTTCCGAATTGTCCGGAGAAATTCGAATCCTGCACATTTGCAAACAAAAGTGCTCGATAATAAGAGCTCATTTCAAACTCAGATGCCTAGTTACACCAACTTTTTAAGCAGAGCTTAAATTTAAATGGTGTTTAGGCTATGACATTATATATAGATTAGTCACATTCTAATTGATAATTAAATTGAAGTTTAAATGTCAGTCAGAATGTATTTGACACTATACTGACCATACGTATATGTCACATTCTAAACATAACTTAAGTTTAAGCTCTGCTTAAAAATTTGGTGCAATGCAATGGGTCATAAGGGCCAGTTTTTCAATCATAAATAATTAACTTTTAACCTTCAGCTGCCATAGGAATAATTGTTTTCATAATTGTTACTATGGGAATAAACTGATAGTTAAAGTTAACTTGTGGTTGATATATCAGCCCTAATAAATAAATAAGTGCGCATTTTAAGTCGTGATCCCTTAAAATTTGAAAATAGGCAACACATCCTACTTCCGTGCTTTGCATGTGTCAACTACAACACCCAAAAATTTGGCATAATTTTCTATTCTCGAACAGATGTAAATGTTATTTCAACTGTTTTTTGAGTATTCAAAGATAGAACCGGACTTCAGCTTGTACTTCCGTTTTTGTCGCAATTGAAACCAGATTTCTGTCGTTTCATGGCCTAAAAGAAGCAGCCATTTTTTTTTTCGACAAAGCAAATATTTTACAATTAAATCTCGAACAATGTTGAAAGGATTGCCACTGATCTATAATTCTGACATTCTCCTACATTCACTTTTTTATTCTATTTATTTATTTTTTTATTACTTTGACTAATTTCAGACGATCAGGATATACAAGGTGTCTCTCAAGTTCATACAAAAATTTTGTGGTGTGTTGTATATCCTATGATCTCACGAATGCACCAAAACTAAAGCGAAAATAAAAAAAATTGAAGGAGAGTAAGGGTTGTTCTCTCCTGCTTGTTGGAATTTTATTGTAGAGTTTCAAATGGACATGTAGCGCCTCTGTGGTTGCTACTCTGTGATATGGGATGTTGATGTTTTGGTTTCCTCTCAGTTGTAATCGACTTCCTCTCTTCTATGTTTCAAACTTTGTTTTTTTGCTGTCATCGATTGGGTTAGAATGTATAGACTTGGGAGAGTTAGGATTTGGAACTTTCTGAAGTAAGGTTTGCAGTGAGTGTCCCAACTAACACCTGCTATCGCTCTGACAGCTTTTTTCTGTAATGTGAAAATGATTTTCGCATGGGCGGATCTTCCCCATACCTGAAACCCGTAGATCAACCTTGAATGGAAGGTCGCATAGTAAGTTGTGATTGCCGCGTCTGTATTTATAAGTTGTTTTATTCTTTTGATTGCGAATATAACTTGCGATAATATGGGATGATAACATATTTATGTGCGCTTTCCACGTCATACTGCTGTCTAAAGGGCCGAGAAAATTTTCAATTTCACACCATCTGTCACTCGTAAAATTTATTTTTACGTATTTGTCTAAAAATTGTAATATTCGTTTTGCGAGAACAGCTTCGAATACTTTAGAGAAAACAGGCAATATAGATATTGGTCTATAATTATTTATCACAGGAGAGCGGGTGCCCTTTTTTTTTTAAATCGGTACAACTCTAGCTGTTTTCATTTTCTGCGGAAATACACCCTTCAGTATACAGGTGTTTATAATATCCGTAAGTGGTAGCGAAACATGTTTATTTACTTTTGTGATTATTCTGACGTTAAAGCCATCTACATCCGGTGCAGCTGATGGGTTAAGTCCATTGATAACTTTTTCTATTTCATCTCTTGTGACTAGGCTCATGAAGAGTGATGTGTTTGTAACACTAATTTACGTGTAACCGTATCAGTACACGTGCGGGTTAAAACTGAACGGGTAACCGCCCGATTGCAGAACAACTGATTAATCACTGATTCCATTGACTTGTAAAAAAGACAGGGACGATCAAGCGCTTTACCCTTACACAAAAAAAAAACATTTAATTTTGTTATGGAAATAATTTATGTAACTGAAATAAGGGTCGTAGCTTACATGATTTGGTCACTCAAACAATATACAATAAAACAATAGGGAGTTCTACCCTTTTGACTAGCTATCACTCTAATGATTTAATTATCAGCTCGTCGACTATCGAAAGGGGTTTCGTCCGAGGACGTTTTCCCCGAGAAGTTATGCCTTGGCATATGACTCATGGGGAACTGAAAGTGTGTTACTCGAAATTTACGTATTCATTCCTTGACATTTCACAAAGATTCATACTTATGTAATTGTTTACGGAAAGCTTTATTTGACTGTTTTTTGCAGCTGCGAATTCTTTCGTTGGTAGCGTTGTAATTTCCTTGTGACGACCTTGAATTCTCCCGTTCCGTGCGATAACCAGGTGTGTCGTGGAATGTAGATATCTAGTTAAGTGTGATGCGTCTTCCCCTTGTCAATAACCGGACATGTTCGATTCCCAAACTATATAAAACCTCACCGTGTCCAGATTATGGCTAGTGTTGCCAGATCTACCGTTAAAACGATATTTCTAACGTTGTGGGGTTTCATCTAGCGTTCTTTAAGTTTAAATCTGTAAACGTGCAGGAGCGCAACTGTTCCGACATCAACAAATTCAGACGTATGATTACCTTATAACCACTGATCAGTATAAAAACGAATTAGAGTAGGCGATGGAATTTAGATGCATGTCTTGGATAACGTCATCTAAATACTAATTGTCAATCAATTGTGACATAAATAACACGTCGGAAATGTGGTTTAACGTCAGTCACGCAGTTGTTCGTAGAGTTCAAAAGTATCTTGATAAAGGCAGTGTTTTTTTTTTAATAAAACGTTTTTCTCGCTTTGGATATTTTAATTTCAAGTTAAGGTTAAGTACGAATAGAAACGTCCAAAAGTAACTGAAAGAACATCCGATGAAACTAAATGCACACGTGCGTGTTTGGTTGCATCGCCAAATCTAATTCATTTTTCATTTGATCACTTCTGAGTTAAGAAAGAAAACTTGAATCCGCGAATCCTACTTACAAGCAAATGAATGTGAGTTTTCAAAGAAAAAATATCTAAAAATTTTTATCTTTCCGGAGCGTTTTTCGCCGCGGACAAATAAATAAATCGCCGGGCGATTTTTTACGACGCACATTAAAACCTCGCCCTCAAACTCCGGCGATAAAAACCAAGAATTGATTTCGAACGAAGGCGGACAAAAAGCGGCGTCGGTCGCTAACTCAAAGCACCAGCGGCATTAAACTTTCTTTATTTAGGCGGCGCGGCGGCGAAAATGCGAAAGGCGATTGAATATCGGCGGGGGCCCCGAAGAGACGAGCTCGCGTGTTATCAAAGGAAGTTTATTAGATGGGAAATTTTTATACGTTCCCGATAAAGAAGACGCTCTAGTTCCTCGACGTAAACTTTACCGATCATATACAGGTTAATGAAGCGTTCCCGACCTTTCGTAATCTGAAAGGTAACTTCGTTCGCTGTTCATTTCCAAGGCGCTTCAGGTTAAAGGAAACAAAACGCGATTAGGTTCTTTAAAAATGTCACTAACGAATTTATATCTAAATTAAAATAAAATCAACTCATTTTAAAATTAAAAGTGTTTTCACTTTTTTGAAGTTAGTTTGCTAAAAGAATTCTTAAGGAAAAAGCTCCAGTTCGTAAAGTTTAAAACTAAACGTGTAACAGGCAATGCGATTTCAAATTTGGCGCGCTTATTTTGACTAAAAATGGCGGTAATTGCGGTACTTTATCTATCCCAAGGACTTTACTCATAAAAACACCGCAGCGCGACATCTATTGATAATCTAAGTGGAACAGTTAATATTATCTAATTATCTTTTATATCCAAAATTCAAAACGTTATGACCTTGAGCAGTTCCAAGTTGATTTTTCAAATAAAAAAGAAGTGTCTAACTATAAACAAAAAAAACTGTTCAATCAATTTGACACCTGTCAAGTGTTTGCGCAGCTTTTAGAAGACGTCTTGACTCTAGGGGGAAACCTAAAGTTGGCAACACTGCTCTTTCGATCCCAGAGTTACACTCTTGGGGGGTGAAAAATATAAGCGTGATGATCTGATGAAAATACGACGAAACAATTGCCAACCATCTTGACATTAAATTAACAGCGACAGCGTCGACATGATATTTTAGGATTTTGAATAAGAGATGGCGGTAAATTATTTTTTTTATACAATGGCGCCAAATTAATTAGTTTGTCGATGTGTGGTTGAAAGTTGTCAAATATTTTTAAAGGTTTTGTCACAACAGTGTTAACTTTAACGGATTTTTATTTAACTTTTACATGTGAAAAACGTGTGCCCGTGGCGCCAGCTATACACGAATACCTCAATAAATAAGATTGAAATGAGAATCGCAAGTTCCAAAGAAAGATTTAAAAAATATTTAAACAAACGAGTTCTTAACGACGACGATTTCATTAAAAATAAACAAACTTCATGCAACATTCTGTAATTCGATTCTTTTGGGTCTCCTGAACAAGGAAACGAGTGGCGACATCTATGTATGCATAAATTCACCAATTACGCTATTTTTATTATTTATGACTAAACAGATGATTCAAAAACGTTTACTTTATTTTACTGGTAAACGTGGTGAACAGTGTCATAAATAAAGACGCGTGTGGCGCCATCTATGAACGAATCTAACAATTAACAAATTTGAAAAAGCGAGAATTGTTCCCAAAAAAAAAGACTTTCGACAACTGTGCATTTATTCGGCGTTCATTTCTTAAGTGACTTTAAAAACAGCCGACGTAAAATCGTTCAAAAATAAAAAAAAATTCGCCCTCGTTTATGGAGAAGAAAACTACCAGCGCCATCTCGTGGGAGTGTAACAATTAATTTTTAAGCAATGTTAAAAAGAAACACGCAAATTAAACAAATTAATCGATGACGTTTTCTGCTGACTTTTTTTTGATGCCACATTTATTACATAATAATTCCAAAATAATTAAAGAAGTGAAAATCGTAAATAGCGCCATCTACGTACAACGGGCAAATTTCTGAAAAAATTAGATAATTTTTTTCTCTAAAAACAATCGTTTGAATACTTGTCAAAAAAAAAGGTCACAGACGGTCGCACATTATTGTTCGAGTGCTCGTTAGAATGGAGCTCATAGACGCTCAAACTTGACTGTTCGAATGCGTGACTGAAAGGAACTCAGAGACGGTCAAACATGATTGTTCGAATGCTTATCAGAAAGGAGCTCATAGACGCTCAAACATGACTGTTCGAACGCATGACAGAAAGGAACTCAAAGACGGTCATACATGATTGTTCGAAGGCTTGTTAGGAAGAAGCTCACAGATGGTCAAACATGATTGTTCAAATGCTTGTCAGAAAGGAGCTCATAGACGCTCAAACATGACTGTTCGAACGCATGACAGAAAGGAACTCAGAGACGGTCATACATGATTGTTCGAATGCTTGTTAGGAAGAAGCTCGCAGACGGTCAAACATGATTGTTCAAATGCTTATCAGAAAGGAGCTCATAGACGCTCAAACATGACGTTACTGTGTCATTTTTACTAAAACGAATCGTGTGACAGTTCTACTCCAGTTCTGTTTATAAAACGAGCGTGGCGACATCTATTGTGTGTAACTAGAGGTTACAGGTAGAAACATGTGTTGTTTTAATTTCAAATTAAAAATTATTTCACGTTACAAGCTAGTTATCTGCTATTTTATTTTCGTAATTAAAAATTATTTTTACTTTATCAAAGTCGTTAGTTCACCAAAGCCATACTTGGCATATTTCTAGCGTTCCTATTCACAAAACGTGACGTGATCGTGGCGACATCTGCCGATAATCTGAGTGGAATAACTAGTGTTATTTACGTTTTATTTTAAAACCTGCGTTACGGTATCACTTTTCCTAAAACAAACCTTGTATTGATTTTAGTGATGCTACTTATAAAAACCACCTCCAGCGACATCTATCGCGTACCGTGATAGAATTAGCAGCGACATCTGTTGTTCCACTTTTGAAATTAAAAATTATTTTCACTTTATTAAAACCGTTGGTTTGACAAAGGAACGCTTCAGATTTTTCTAGCGTTCACATTCGCAAACGAGCGTGGCGACATCTATCGATAATCTGACTGAAATAACAAGTGTTATCAACCTTTTATTTGAAAAAAAATTCAATTTGTTTTCTATTTATTAAGTAAAGCCCTCGTTAAAGTGTCACTTTTCCTTTTCGATAGTTCGAGTGATTCTATTTATAAAAAGCGCGTGCGTAATAGCTATCGCGTAACCTGGTGGAATAGGCAGAGACATCTGTTGTTCTCTTTCTGCTCTTCGACTAGCGTACATATCGTTGTTTGCTGTGCTGTTCAGCCATTGGCGTAAATAATGTAAATTCGTCAGATTGATTTGTCTGATTGAATAGTAAACGGAAGATTTTTATACCGTAATCTGAGGATGTCATTCTATGCGACACAAAGTATTTGTTTGTGCTTTCCGAAGCATGATCTCAACAAATAAGTTACTGTGCGCAGTTCAGGATATAATGTTGTTTTTTGTTATTTTAATTAGGCTCTTATCGGAGGTTTTATTCCGGACGTTTTACTGGAGCTTTTATTTGAGACTACCTGGCTGGTTAGTGGTTTTTCTTTGAGCCGTGGTAGAAAATTCTGGTTTGTCCAGCCATTGTTGTAAATTCTCCAGACTGATTTGTCTGATTGAATAGTAAACGGAAGATTTTTAAACCGTGATCTGAGAATGTCATTCTAGGCGACCCAGAGTATTTGTTTATGCTTTCCGAAGCCTGACCTCAACAAATAAGTTACTGTGCGCAGTTCAGGATATAATGTTGTTTTTTGTTATTTTAATTAGGCTCTTATCGGAGGTTTTATTCCGGACGTTTTACTGGAGCTTTTATTTGAGACTACCTGGCTGGTTAGTGGTTTTTCTTTGAGCCGTGGTAGAAAATTCTGGTAGCATCATTGTGATCCACCTTCGGTAATCCGAACTAGAGTCCGAGTTCGGGGCTACGTGACTGCACTGAGAAAACAAAATGCATTGACATAACAGTTTTCTTTTTGTTGTGAATGAAAATGTTGATTACACTAAAATTTTTGTTAAATAGGTATACATACACATGTTACTGCAACAAAAATATCATTTTAATTTTGTGTGGTTACTTGAAATAAAATTTATTATTACAGAAATGTACAACTAAATATTTGGTTTATTGTAAACAAAGTATTTGTGTAACATAACAGTAAGCTATTTGATTTACTTGTTTTGACATTGTAATCTGGTTAATACAAAATAAAATTAATGACATTTATATAAATGTTAAATTATAAAAAAAAATTGTTTGAACGTATTGAAACGAAATGTTTTGTTGGATTAACAGTTTTTTGGTTGGATTAACACATCTTGTTTTCTCAGTGTGGTTTATCTTGAAGCCGTGGTTGAAAATTCTGGTGGCATCGTTGTAATCCATCCTCCGCATCCAAAGTAGAGTCCGATAACCCCGTTGCTTGACATTGTAGCCGAAAGAGGGAGTCTACTCGGTAATTTCATTTCTAAAACACTGAAGTTTACAGTTTGTCAGAGGGAAGTTCACGTCTTCACTTTTCCTTCTTTCTTCTGCTTTATTGTTTATTAGTATTCCTAGACACGTAATAGGCTCCGTGCACGATCAAATAATTTGCGCAACATAGAGTGTTAGGCTGCGTCCAGACTTGAACAGGACGAACAGAATAAACTAAACGAACCATACGCGCAGAGCAGAACAGTCTGAACAAGTGCTCGTTGCGTTCGGCGTATTCGCCAAATTCTTTCTTTTTCTGTTACATTGAAATGTATACATATTTCCTCTTAATTGTTCGACGAACAATAAAACCCTTTAAATTGAGTCCAGACTTGAACAGAACGAACATAACAAACAGAACGCGCAGAGCAGAATTCGCCAAGTGCGGACGTGTCTCCGAACCGAACCAAACGCGCCAAATGTTTTCCGAAGCTTGTCGGTAAATTGGAATTGCTTCGGAAAACATTTGACTCGTTTGTTTCGGTTTACATTCACGTCCACACGTGGCGAATTCTGCTCTGCGCGTTATGTTTGTTCTGTTCGTTCTATTCAAGTCTGCACCCTGTTTAAAGGATTTATTTTCGCCAAACAATTAAGAAGAGGATGGAAATATACATTTCAATGTAATAGAAAAGGAAAAAATTTGCAAATACGCCGAACGCAACGACCACTTGTTCAGACTATTCTGCTCTCCGCGTACGGTTCGTTCAGTATGTTCTGTTTGTCCTGTTCAAGTGTGGACGTAGCTTTATGTAAACATTTTGATCGTGCATGTTTGAGTTGTCATGCAACAGTTAAATGCACAGAATTACTCGTAAATGCAGAACACAGTTGTTGTACAACAGAAGTTTGCGCAAATTGTTTGACCGTGTATGGACCCTACAAGGAGTCGACTTTTTCGAAGGATATCTTTGCGCTCGCTTTCGTCTGCACGTCGAAAAGTATTGTTTTCCTTTTCTACACTGAACTTGGTTTACTTTCAGTCAAACTTGCTTCGTCAATTTACTTTTCCCCATTATCCCTCAACCATCTGCCTTGTGGCCTCATTTTCTGCACATACTGTTTACCTAGGTCACTACCGAAACATAATAAATAATCGAAACAAAAAAGGCATTAATTATTAACTGATTGTGAGTCTTCTACTGCTACCGTTCTATGAACGCAGAGTACACCAAAAGAAAACGAGAATAAGAAAGGCCAGTCAACGTATTTCACTTTAATTTGAATGTTGTTGAAACCTGACCTTTTAGTTAGTCCTAATTAATTCGCTTAAACTGATAATAATGAATCTTCTTCACGGGGCCATTCCTTTTGATCTTTTACAAAAAGTACTTCTTTTCAAGAAACAATTCGTCCTACATGCCCGCAGTACTCGAGAAATGAAAGAGCGAAACGAGTACTCTCAAAAGCCCCACGTACAAAGCATAAACCATAAATAATAGATACGCGCATTTGCATACACAACGTCGTTTTTGAAACGGTCGGGGAAAAATCTGCCCGCTTCGATTCCACCTGCAGCGGCGCGGCGCGGCGTCAAGCCGCACAATTGGACGGCGTCCGCGCCGCCGTGCACCCCGACGGACGCCGCAAATCATGTTTACATGTTTAATGCGATTCGCGCTGGCCCACCTGCGGCTTGCATAATTTAATTCTCACCTATTCGCCGGAATTTGCGGCCGTGCGCCGCGGGAAATTTTGCGCGCCCGCCGTAAATCGCACCGGACAGCGATGTCGAAACAAACGCCCGATTAATCGGCCGGCCGGACACACGCCCGGAAACATCAATCACCGATGCAGTTTTGATGAGCTGCAGATTTGTTGATGTGAATTGTGTTACACGATGCACACCCACCCTTATCGTACCTCCATAGAATCAAAAATGAAAGGCTTTTGAAACACAATATTATACAATTGTTTCGGATTGTTCTGGTTGTTGTTGTGTTAAAGGAAAACTTTTGTTACGAAAATAATAGTCGTAAGTCGGTTCTATGCGGATGTAAATTATATCTTGAAATAAAAATAGAATGTATTCGATTACACTTGTTGCGATATTACGAAAGCTAGCTATGAATTTTGTAACGGGTTTATAGTGTTACGGTAATAATTTAGTAACATGAAATAAGTGGCGTAGCTCAGTATAACAAACATTTATTATCAACTAATTACAAGTACAATTACTTACATTGTATTTTGGGGCACTTACTGACAATTAGACTAGATGACACTCTGACTAGAATTGTTCTAATTATGCGCTAACGTTCGATTTGTCACCTAGGGGTTTTGTTTCCGGGGTATGACGTCAATTGTTGCCTTGACATTTTGCGCACGTAGATGAGTCATAAGATTTTGCGCACGGTGCACGAATGAATCAACGCTGTGATATGTGCGGATGCATTTCCTGCAACGCGGGTGAGTCATATGTTACATAATTGCAAATGAGTCATTCTTATGTTTATGTTACGCTCGACTGATTTTCAGCTGCACATGCTTTGGTGATCTTTTCGTTCTAGTTACAATAGTAATACCAATATAAAAGTATTTCCATAGCTAATGCTACCGAAATGTTAAATGAACACGACACGTGATACGAATTATTTTAGTTTCAGACGATGAAATTTATTTGCACATTTTAAATGAAGGTATTGGTTTATTACCTCTTTGATGTGATTCTGCATTTTAGTGCAACGTTCATAAATCATTTAAAGATGGCACATTATGTAAATGCGTCCAGCTCACACCGGCATCATTTTACGGGCGCTCGCGGCAACTTCTCACTTGGCAAAGTTTAAATATTTCAGTTTGTCCGCTTTAATACAGCCAACCCCATATGATTTATGGGACTCCCTTCGGCAGACTGAGGGGTAATTTTTCACCTTGCGCGACCCAACACCGAGATTGTTTTATTTATTGTCAAGCACGTTGCCTGCGCGTAGGTAATCGTTAATTATTCGCACCACGCTGCATCTAAATTAAACAATATTAATTGCGTTGGTGCGGAAACCCCGCAAAATCAATAGATAATAGGAATTTATCACCGCTTCCCCCGCCCTCCTCCACGTCAATGGTTGCAGTTAACGATGCGTTCGAGTATAACCGAAAGATCTTTATGCCCGGCCATCTATCATTTTCTTTGCGAGCCCGGATCTATCGGAGGTGGATTCGTAAAAATGCAAATGTCCGGAAATTTCAGTTTTTGCGCTGTAAATACGATCATTCCGGACTTTTACGACCTCGGCTATGACTCAAATCTTCGCAGTTTAAAAACGTATAAAAAGTCTTTCCCGAATAATCACATTTCCCGAATAATCACATCCTTAGAGGCGGTCAAATTTTAATTTAGATGCAAATTAACAAAGTGAATTTAAATTAAATTTTTTGAATTGTTGTAGACGTTAAGACAGGTTAAATAATAAAACTTCACAAATAACTGTTTTTAACAATTTATTTAAAGAAATGGTAAAAGTTTATTTGCGGCTAAATATTTAATGTATTTAACATTAAATAAAATGGCCACCCTGTACAATACGAATACTCTCGCAAAGTGGTTATTAAAATTTCCCTTGTGTATGTTTTTAAAACTATTTATTGCATTATTTTAAGGCACTCAACAACGCCATCTGTTGAAACTTGTCGACAGTCTTCTTTTCATTTGTTTCTATGAGGCTATTGACGGGTTGTATTGAAAAGCCACCACTCATTGGGTTTCAACTGACAATAATTTCTGGACAGTCACAAAAAATGATGTTATTATAAGACATTCAAGAGCGCCATCTGTTTAAGCAAGTCGAAATATCTATTGGTTTTTAAATATTCATGGTTCTTTTTATTAAAAAAAAATTGTTAATCTATTACATTGTCTATTGTTTTTACTATTATATTGTTTTATTTCTGAGTTTTATTATTTTGTCACTATTTTTTTCCAATTGTTTTTTCTTTTTTTTTAATTTATTATGATCTACTGAATTGCACTGTAAAATCGACCGCCTTTTGTTTTCTTTAACTTTATGTACTCTTAATGACTGTTACGTTCTTTTTTTAAATTTATGTAATTTGTTTTTTTTATTTATAATAAAAATATTTTTCACTTCTGACGAAGCTGTCGAACGACGGTGAAACGTTAAGTGTATAGTGCGCGATTTAGTAACCGGTTAAAAGATTTTGTGCTATAATAAAAATCTTCATAATGCAGGTGTATATCGTGAGAGCAATAAAATCTCAACCCATTTCACTTGATTATCGCCCGATTCTTAATTAATTTCGATTTGTAAAAAGTTGCTACTTTTGGTTCATTTCGCGGCAGGTGCTTAAAAACGTCGCTATCGTAGCGACAAATCGCTACAGTTGGCAACACTGGCCTGCAGTGACTTCATACAAGACAGTGTGGCCAAACAAAAAACCCAATGCGGGACGATTGGCAGCCTTAGCTATACGATTTATCTTGAAGTCCAAGATTAAAAAGATGAGAAACGTCGCGTCGTCGCGTCGGTATGAAAAGCATAAGAAATATCGACCAAAAACTGAAGGAGTTATAAACATCTGAGACACCAGAGGGCGCACCCGATCGATAGCTAAAACCGGGAAATTTAAATTTTGAAACACTTGTTGATGTTTTTTAAAGATACAATTAAAGGTTATTTTGTTTAGCAATGAATATGATTCTTTTTGGGAATTCTAGAACAATTAAATTCGTACTTTTTTGTGACCACATAAATTGGTCACCCTTCTAACATAAGGAATCAAGCGACATTACAATAAACACTTCGTCATATAAATATACAATATCTAAAATTCACACCCTACAGCAACAATAAAAGAGAAGTTATGGCCTCTATTAAGTAAAAGCAACTGTCACACCAGATTCCAACAGATTTCAATGGGTTTCTATAATTTGTGGTTATCGACTAGGTTAAGTGAATACATCTGTCACGATAGATGACGCCACTTTCACACTAGTCGATTCGTTTCCTAACTTTTTAACTTTCTAATTTTTGCCTGAAGTGTAAGTATTTCCTCATCATTAAGGAATATGGAATCTAAACAACGTTTATTAAAATTATTTTAAAAGCAAGTTCAAAAGCAAAGTTAAAATAACCTAGCCACCAATTGTATAATAATTTGAAATTTGCTACGAAATGGCTGCCTATCTTGTTTGGCCGCACTGTGTAATGCATAACACTTTATCATTTTTATGAACGCTGTAAAACTGCGGTGACAGTAGATGGCGCTTATTCTGTATTTTGATCTGATTTTGACAAAATACAACATTATCTGAAGCGCACATTTTTTGAGAAAAAAAAAACCATAAATGACAGACTTTTGTTTTTCTTTTTAACGTCTCTTTGAATCGCAGAGAAAATAGTTCGATTAGTTGATACTAGATGGCGCCAGATTCGTATTCAAATTTAAGGAACTTAGACTTCTTTCATTGTTACCAGTTTACGTTTATTGAAATGAGAAATTAAAACTTTAAACAACGCGTGCTGCTTTAATACAGCAGAACACTCGACGAAAATTTTTTTCTTTAAGTTAAATTGCAGCTCCTGATTTGTTTAAGTATCAATAGAATGCATTGAATACTTGTCATAAAACAAGAAAAAAATAAAGGAATTGTAATTTATTAGGTAAGTATGCGATACTTATATTTTCCTTTGTGACTCGTCGAAATTGCTCGGTTACCTCAATCACATAAAAATTCTGTTTTTCACATACATAATACAAAAGATAAGAGTGTAAATCCTTTTACATTAAATTAATAAATGTATTGTTTAATCTGACTACGTCCCTATGCAATTACCCTTATTCAAAAAATACCGTAACAATACAATTTGTTACAAATCTTAATGAACAACGAAGCACGGATCCGCTTTTCGCTCACAAATCTAAGTTAATCTAACTCCGTGCAACAAAAGTTGCTTGTTTCGATGCAACACATTATTATTATTGCATATAAAACAAAAGAATCCGACCTTGAGTCTTAAGAAACGTGTGCGCATCAGCTGTACTAGCTGAAGAAGTCGAAGAAATCGTCCGAGTATCAAAAGCCTGGGAGGGTAGCACCAAATATGTCAACCAGCGTTTCCCGAGTATTTATATAGGGTTCAGTTTAGAAAGTTTTTCTTAGTCGAGTGTCTTCTTATGTAGCTTTCATTTACTTGACTGGCCATGCATTTTATCGTCTTTTATTTTTGTAATTACAAAAAAAAACGCGATTAAAATGAATCAGAACGAAAGAGAATTTTTTTAAAAATATTGAATTTTAAATTAGTCTGGTTTAAGCTGCAGTTCAGGCTATTAATATGAATGTAAACAATTACTGCAAAACCACAAATTAGTAATACGACATTTATTCCGCAGTCAAGTCACGTTTACCAGAAACTAATTTGCATTATGAATTCAAAATGCGTATGTTTGTGTATAGTATGCAAAGTTTCCGCGATAATTTACAACCGCGTAAGTCTCACTTCCCATGAAAGGAATTAATGGGGCACCTTTAGGTTCGGAGGTTACGGATGTAGCACTTCCCTCAGGAAAAACTTTCCACTCAGCTCCGACTACACTCGAAGGCTCACTACCTAACAAGGACATAATTAACACCCCTTAAACTCGTCGTCCATGTCTGAGAAGGTTTCAACAATTTTGATTGTTTCAAAGGCAAGATAAAGAGAAATTTCGAATGACGTAACTATCAACGGAAAGAAGCTGCTTCGAAGCATTGTCTACGTTTTCAAAATTTCCCCTTGCTAAATAATCCTTTCCGAGAAATGCTGCCCCCTAGTGGGATCCTTTTTTCGTTTCGCTCATTTAGGTCACTGGAGTTGCCTAACTTTAAGGATAATGCCGTTGTGTGAACTCCATTCTCACGCGTCAGGCCCTCCTCTCGCTTAAGGAGAGCATTTTGGGGAACACACTTTCCTTTACACTCAAGCCCGGCTACACTCCAAGGGTCACCCCCTCGCGAGGACACAATTAACACCCCTTTAACTCGGCTCCCGTGTCTGAGTAGGGTTCAAACAGAGAGCTTCCAATTCGGAAGAGGGTTCGGCGAACATCGATTAATTTTGAAATTTCTCTCCCTGCCCATTTTCAAAATTCCCCCTCCTAAACAATGCTTTCCGAGATATGCTGCCACCTAGTAGGATCCTCCTTTCGTTCCGCTCATTTCGGTCACTGGAGTAACTTAAGTTGCCTACCTTGTTATCGGTGGATATATTTATTTCAGTGTACGAAGGGTCTAGGGTGAAAGTTGAAGACTTTCCCCCTTCTTGGTAGCGTAATTTTAGCAAGAATTAACTAAGCATGTTAACCAAAATAAAGTTGAGAAAATTTAGAAAAAACTAAAGTAACGGAGTTGGCTGCCACCACCGGAGTTTAAGGGAATTCCGGACCCTATGGTGCTTAATCAAAGTACATGGCCGATTGATAACCCTTCGGAAGTAGTTTTTTCTTGGGACTGGAACTGTGCAAGCGCGCATTACATCCGCAAACTACCCTACTAAGAATAAAAGTTGTAAACTATTTTAAAATAGGATATATTGACAATCTTTAGATTACCCTCGGGAGGGGTGCAACTACAGATATGTACATACGCAAACAAAGCAAAGATATAACTGACAAATCACCTACCGGATAGGGTGGTGTGAAGGTAAAATTCAGCAGAAGAGAACCTACTTAATTGCCTCCCTTTTCTGGGGGTGGCACCAACACTCACGCCGACACCGAATTCAAAATTTAGCTACTCGCGAGGAGGCCCGCATATTTATTTCACATTAAACAGAAAATTCATTCGGAAGGTCGTAGCGAAGGTGACATTTAATGAATAATTTTTGTTTTGAAGAGAAAAACCAAACGGAGACGTTCGTTCAAAACGGTCGTTAGGCGAACGTCAATGAATTCAAAACCAAAGGATTATCCATGAGATTAGTGACTATTTAAATTTTGACAAATTCCTCGAAAATTCCTTGTGTATAATTTATAGTGACTCGAGGCTTCTTACTCGAGATATTTTTCAGGAATTAATTAATTTTTTGAAACTCTTCTCTCCCCTGGCCCATTGTTTACCAATTTCGCAATGTTCCCCCTCTTTAATAATTTTTCTGAGAGGTGTTAACCTCTCGCGGCCTAGTCGTTCAACTTCGTCGACTTATAGGCATTTAGATCACCGAAGAGCTTTAAATTGCCTAACTTGAAGGCGCTATTCGGTCTACTTTTGACCAGCACTTATCGGCGCGCGTGGCTATCAACCCCAGTCTCACGCCCTATCGCCGATTTATTTATCTTATGGTAATCTAAATGACTATTATCTGAAAGTGGTCTCTTATGATGAAACTGATTCACTTCCTGAAAAAGTTTATATCAATTTTAGTTCTTATTGTGTCTGACACAAATTTATCTAGAGTTCCTTTTCGAACTGAGCGGACAAATCGGCTGCTTTGTTTGTGTTAAAACACAGACTCCTTTGTTGGTCTAATTTTCAACACTTCTGCGTTTTGATAAGTTCTACAGTCAACCGTCCTCCATTAATTAATTACGTCCGATCTGAAGCAAAACAGGAGCATCATTAAAGCAGCAACCCAGTATCAAATGACGTGTGAAATTTTAATTTCGCACGGGACGGATGCCGAGTTTGTGTATGAATAAATGGCGGTGTCCTGGCAGAGTAGCGCTTACTCATGCATATTTCAGCGAACATTACTGAGTGCGGTTATTACGCCGAGATTAATTTATAAGGGCCCTGATGTACAGCGCCTGTTTTGCTCCATTACAACGGCGCGGCGTCGCCACTCTCGCACGCATTAAACCGTGCCAGGCAAAAATTCCACGTCACTAGTGTACCCCTCTGCGTCTTTTCGGGGGCTTTCCCCGTAGGCGTAATGAAGTAGTTTGCTCGGAACGTAATCTCCTTTCGCGTTTCGGGGAGTACGCGATCCTTTCGGCGGTAATTAGTATTTATGAAGTTATTACTTTGACTCTAACTTGTTAGTACGTGTTTCATACAATATCTGGCAGACAAAACAATAATATTCTTGTTTGTGTGTATCAGACGATACGATCATCCGTCAGGATGAGAGTTTGGAAGTTATGTTTATAATTCGAGACGCCAACAAGCATAAGCCCCACGTTAGGCGCCATTATCTATGCTGTGATGATATAGGCCCCACGTTGGGCGCCATGTGAACGAACCGACTCTAAAATAGAATGCCTCTATTAACCACACGAAACAAGACGATCTAAGTGCGCCAGTTAGCGAGCAGCAATTCGACTTGAACTTGCCTGCTGCAGTTAATAGGATTAGCGGCGAACTGAACGCTTATTACAGGTGATTGATATGGCCCCGGCGTCGGCGAAGCATCTCGTTGTAGTTACCCTGAAAGTTTACGACGACGACGGCGGCGTCGACGTCAAAACGGCATCCGCTCCTGCTCGGTTTAGATGCACTCTCAAAGGACACTCGAAGCCTGCGTTTATTTGACACCTCGCTGTCTCTTTATCTAGATTGTCAGAGGGAAAATTAAATTAGAGGGTCGCAGCGGTGTCCTAGGATGCAGGAAATAATGTTGCGCGCTTCACTAGACACTTTGTCTTTTGTGATTTGCAAGTATAAGTTGAACTTTGAGCGGGGTTTCAAATTTGTTTGTCGGCTGCATAGGTGTAGATGTAGATAAAGGGCCTAAGATGGTCCCAAACAGAAGATATCGTCTGGATATCAGGCGATCATCCCTCAGGTTTTTAATTTGGAAATTATGTTTATAATCGAGATGCCAACAACATGATTTCAAACATATTGCTGCGTTGTTATTAAGCCCCCCGTTGGGCGCCATTGGGGTTGCTCAACTAATATAAACAGAGAACCGTGAAATGTTAGTGCCTGAGAACAATTGTTCGATCTTTTCGTTGAAATGAATTTCACTTCAAAGTTCCGTGCGCACATAAATTGAAATAACTAAAAAAAGAAACTACAAAATGTTGATTAAATGAAACAAAGTCCTCTTGCTACAGAGCGAGAACCGTTCGGACCGCTCTAAATAAATTAACCCAACAAAAGAGCACTTCGCACGTATAAGTGCAGCGTCGTCGAATTCGGCGGAAGTCGAGGAAACGAAAAGTAACATAATCGAGGGAGCCGAACAATGTTCGACGAGAAATATTACGGGGGTTAGCAAAGCAAACTGCGAAGAAAGCTCCGAGAGAGTAATGATCACGCGGGCTAATTAAAAGCTCCACCCGAGTGGAGTCTGGCTTACGTACTTACTTACTACGTATATACACCCTTTACACGACATATACTATAACTAAAGCAAGCGTAAGAGCTGTAATTAATATTACTTTATTTCCGTCTTGCTGAAACTTTATAATTACTTTCATCTCTTCGCGCTATTGGTATTCATTAGCTTTGAAAATATTTGTTCTGCTGTGGTGGAATTTCATTGCGCTCAGACATGCTAAATGAAGTAGTTGGTCGCTGGGAAGATGCCATTTTGTTCCTGCAACTTGGCAAAGTTGGGAAATAGGAGGAATTATAATCGCGGCGATTAGTTGACTCGTATTAACTAGATAGGCAACCATACTTACACATTTGAAATATACACCCCTTACATAAAATTGAATGGGAAAATGGCCTAGCTGGGTATACTTTATCCTGTCGTGTACAGTTTAAATTATATTGTGAGTATGTGAGCGATACATTCATGCCAACTGTGATTACTCTCGTAAATAGCCCCGGCCATGCATCAGGCGAACGAAAAGACGGAAGTTAAAGACGTCGACGCAGACTTGGTAATCTAATTAAGCCGGCGAACAACGAGAAACAATACGTTCTGTTAAATGAAGTGATAAAATCCCGTTCTGCCGTCGACGTGTGACACACGACGGCGGCGGGCGTCGCGTCGCGTCGGTGTTTCAAAGGCGCGCGCGTAAATCTCGTTTCGGAGAGAAACTCCAACCGTATTAACCCGTCCGACGCCTCCTGTATCAGCGTCGCTCCGAGAGGGGTTTGAAACGACGCCGGTATATACGCTGATCTGATTTCAGCTCGATTCTGGACGGCACCGTCGCTTCCAGCTTTGTAATAAGTAATACGCGCCTGGAAATGGTAGAAATCTATTTTGCGGAAGTGATTTGATTTCAGAGCTGAATTGGTTGAAGTGCAGAGGAAGCAGGATCGAAATTTATCTTTCTTTATTTAGGTTGACGATTATACGGTGTGTAATCGAATAAGTTTCACTTATTGTAAATAAGTTTCACTTATTGTAATACATAGGAAAACAGCGAAGTTATGACATATTGCTCTGACACACAACATTGTCCATTGAACTCCCTTCTCAGAGAACACCCACCACAGAGAAAAGAATTCGAAAAAAGCGCTTCGCGCATTAAGTGCCACTCACCGTTGAGCGTTCGCGGCAGTTAGGAACTTGCGTCTGTCGTGTTGTGCTTGTTGAGCGCTTACATATCAGTGGTCGCACGACGTACTTATCTCTTAAATTTCGATTGTGTAGGGCGGTCATCTTTGATTGCAAGATGGCGTCTGAACGACGGTTGACTTGGTCTCGTCCGAACGTTTCATTTGATATGCGACACGACGTGTTTATCTTTTACCATTTCCGTCTTCGTGCCTTGTAAATGGTAAATTTTTTTAATATTTTTCCCCATTTGTACCGAAATGTTTGTCTCCTTGATTTAAATTTTTAAATTTGTTTCGACATTTTTTCATAACTGTTTTCTCCGTCGGTTACCGGTAGCGACGGTCGATCGCCGCGTTCGCCGCCGAAACTCGTCCGAAGTTTCATAAATTGACGTTAGTGTATTCCAAACTTCGTCTCTCTAAATTCTAATTTTTATTTTAATAAAGACTGTCCCCAAATTTTACCGAATTCTTTGACTTCACCGTGACCTTTGACCTTTAAGGTCTCGTTCTCGAGATTCAAAATATCCAAATTTTAACTGTAATAAAACAAAAGACATTTTATTTTCATTCGTGAATACAAAAGTCAAAAAGACGTTTAGTTAAAAGTTAAAGGAAAGTCAAAATTAACAGTACTGAGAACGATGGCGTAGAAATAAATTTGGCAGACGGTGATCTACGGTGAGTGGTGCAGGCGACTTGGCTTGAATTCTGCGAGATAATGCAGAAGTACCACAAGAAGCCAAATGCACCATTGACTGTAAAACACTGGCCGATCCAGTGGTAGAAATCCGGGAGGAAGAGGAGGCTGGTATATTTAGACGACGGACGAAGAGTTCGGCTGAAGTCGTCCAAGGCGCCTTTCCTTTCGATTTTTGCAAAATTAAACAAACTTTAAATAAAAAAAAGAATTAGAATCATGTTAATTATGAATTTAAAGAAGTGGAGTATGATGGAGTAGAAATAAGTTTGACAGACTATGATCTACGGTGAGTGGACAAGATCTTGCTGCAGGCGACTTAGTTAGAATTCTGCGAGATAATACAGAAGTACCACAAGGGGCCCGATGCACCCTTGACTGCAAGATCCGGGCCGATCCAGAAGCAGAAGTCAGGGAGGAAGAGAAGGCTGGTATATTTATACGACGGACGAAGAGTTCGACTAAGGCGTACAAGGCGCTTTTCCTTTCGGTTTTTGCGAAATAAAACAAGCTTTAAATAAAAAAAAAAAAGATTAGAATCATGTTAATTATGAATTTAAGGGAGTGGAGTACGATGGAGAAGAAATAAGTTTGGCAGACGATGATCTACGGCGAGTGGTGCAGGCGACTTGGCTAGAATTCTGCGAGATAATGCAAAAGTACCACAAGAAGCCAAATGCACCATTGACTGCAAAACACTGGCCGGTCCAGGGGTAGTAGTCCGGGAGGAAGAGGAGGTTGGTATACTTAGACGATGGACGGAGAGTTCGACTTTCGATTTTTGTGAAACAAAACAAACTTTAAACAAAAAAAGGATTAGAATCATGTCGATTATGAATTTAAGGAAGTGGAGAGCTTATTAATTTAAAAATTAAAATCGAATTAAACCATTTATTTTAATCTTTAGTAATTTAGTCTGACTCGAGCGCAAGCTTGTCAGTGCCGGATTACTTAAAGCAAGCAGTTCAACCCGATTTAAACAAAAATTCAATACGAAGGAAAAGCTTGAGTTCCTCATTGGCTTGTGTCAAGCAACGGAGGGAGTAATTTCTAGTTGTGCGAACGCAGGAAATTACTTCGACGTTTCGACACAAATTAATGATCTTCAAAAGAAACTAAATAAATGAATGAAAACCCACGAGAAAACAATTATATGAAAGGAAAAATAGGTAAAGTAAAGAACTCACGCTCTAGAGAAAAGAGTAAAAGAAAATGCAGAAACCAAGCCACAAGTGATAAAGAGAGAAAATTGTCTAAAAAGAGCCAACAAAAATCATATTAAATTATGGCAATTTACTGCTAAAAAATAGGCCACAAAAACAGAGATTAATAAGAATATTTTCAAAGAGTCCACTACGTATGGGACAAAAAAAATGAAAAAATGCAGGCGCCCTTTATGAAATATACAAGTAACAGGGAAAAATCCTTTTTCGTCTTGTGAAGGACACAAAATTCAGCTGAAAATTTAAAGTAAGCTCCTGCACACTTAGGTGGATGGGTTTAACGACCTGCAGCATTAAACTTGCAAAGTGCATGATTGCCTACCAACTGCTGTACGTACAGAGCACAGTTGAGAATCACGTGGCACATGTCGAAAACAACATCACGCCCGCTCCCGGCAAAGTTTCGTAGATTTCAGTTTAATCCACCTCAGACCACGAACACGAAACCGCCATTACGCATTGTGCAGCGGAAAGCGCATCGCGCAGAATTTCGTGCAGAAACTTCGTGAAAAAGGGCGGCGAGAAGTTTCGTTGCCCACGCTCATAAGCCGCTTAAAAAATTAGCGTCGTCGGGAAGAGGAATGACGTTACATCATTCAGTAAACTGACAGTAATCCCTGAAATAAATAAAATAAGTCCTCATTTATTTCCCTTACAATTTATGCGCTGTGCAAATTGATGTTACCGCCACTGATTATTAAATAAAACGGTCATTTTAAATCGTGACCCCTAAACATTTTGTAATAGGCAACCCATCAATCAAATCGGAAACACCCGGCTTATTAAATAAGTACTGAATGTACGGGCGTAGAATGGGTTGCCTATTTTCTAATTTTAAGGCGTAGCAATTGAGAATGCGCCCCTTGACACCTCGTGGAAGCTAATGTCGATCGCCTGCTTGAGAAAGGCAACAAATAAATCCGATAACGATGTCTTGATGGCCGCGGACCTAATGAACTCGCGAAGACATAGTTTCCGGTGCGCGTGCGCGCGCTCTTGCAGACGCCAATGGACCTCGACGGACGCACACACGGTTCCCGGCGTCGCAGCAGCGCGAATTGTAAACAAGTCGTAATTCTCGGCGTCTCCGTCTTCCGGGCGAAAACGCGCCAGCCAGAAGTTCCCCGACCTACCCTCGAGGCCCGACTTTGCGGAAATGCCCCTCAACATATCAATCCTCGCGCTCCTGTTCTTCGCGCGACTTCTGGTAATTCATTGCAAAGACGCTCACGACTTGAGGGAGAGAAGCAAAGGTCAGTGTGAATTGTAGTCTTTTTTCTTCGAGCAAGAAAATTATAATAGTAATAATCCGGCGCACGTGCATGAGCTTTATATCATCAATCATCAAAGTAGTAATCTGATTAAAAATAACTCAACGTCGTCGAAATTTACTTAATTAATTCCGTGGTAATTTGCTAAAATTACGGAACGTTCTATTTAAATATTGTATGTTTTGCTTTTTTGACAACTTTAAAATTGTAAAGTTAATCATTAGAATAATGCACATCATAATTATCAGTTTAACCTTTGAGTTTATAGATAAGACGTACTACATTAAAAAAAAGATGAAGTCTACGTAAATTGGAAATGTTAGATATAGGGTGTTCCATTTGAAAAGAAAATGAAATATTTCAATTTCAACTTAACGATAAAAAATCTTCAAGAAATAATAATCGATGCAAACGCAAAGCAATATTTTTTCAAATATGCAATATCTAGTTCTAATAGTACATAATCTCATCAAATATTTACTTAAAAAAAATACCGTATTCTTAACGTTTTATTCGACCAAGCTAGTCGACCCCTCGAATGCCTGGGGTTCGAATCCCCAACACGTTCTTCTTTATTATTATTTGTACCATCTACATTGTTGTTATTAATAAAATCTGTACCGATAGATTACAAGTGTTACTACATTGCTATTAAAAAAAAACTGTTGTACAAATAATTTGATAAATAGCGTTTTCGAATATAGATTCTGCTCCTAAATCCTGTGCAGTTAATATTTATCAAAATAAAGTGTAATACATTAATTTAAGAAATTGTATGCAACAATTTATAATTGATTAAAAATTTACCGGAAATACACGTTACGTCCATCTATAACACGTGAACCAAAAGTTTACGTCTTCAAAAGCGTGCTATAAACGTTTATGGTGTTACGCAGAGAATCAGAGCCTTTCAATCGTAAAGCTTAACCATGAACTAATAACACACACCTGATGATGAATGCATCGTATATACAAGTATATTTGTTCGATTAGGGTGACTTTTTTTCATAGAGAAAGAAATTCCAATTTATTAAAGAATCACTTGACCGTGACCCGTGACACTCATTTTGTCAATATTTCGAAGTCCTTAAAAGTAAATGAAAAAAGCTAGTAAGTTGGATAGCTTTGTGTTTTCCAAAACTTTTGACGAAGAAAAACGTCAGAATTTATTGCTAAATCGAGCGTCTTTTGTTCTTCTTCTTTGTTATTGTTATTTGTTATTGTTCATTGTTGAGGATACGAGGGTTGATTGTCGCGATGAAAGGACGGCTGCCTCCACCATGTCACGTTAAGGGCCTTCACCATGTCGCGCTAAGCCTCCACTATGTCGCGACGGTGCGTCCTTAGCCTTCGGGGTTGATTGGGGTGCGTAGGTTTATCAGAGGGTAGAGCTTTAAGACAATGATTTAAAAAAATTAATACCTCTTTATTACATTAAATAATTAATTTAGTTGAGGGTGGTTTGTCCGTTAAAATTGGAAATGCGGTCCTGGGTCGTTCGCGGCGACTGGGGTTGTTGATTCGTCCAAGACGGAACAGCGGGCGACGTTTCCTTAGCCGAGAAAGACTGGCGAAGCTCGAGGCCGGTCCGTGACTGGAGTGGTGGGTCAAGGTCGGTCTCGGTGACAACGTTCCTTGGCTGGAGCACGACACGTCCTTGCTCAGCCTATGTGTGATCGGGTTGGAACAGCGTGGCCAGGGCAGGCTCCGGTGGTGTCTTCTCTTGGACAGCTGGCGAGGGAGATGGTCCTCGTTCTCTTAGGACGGGTTCGGCAATGTTGTCGGCGGCAGTGGCAGATGATGTGGCTGCAGCGAAGCTGATGCTGGGGTGGCGACGACGACGTTGCTGGGCGGCAGCGTCGGCGATGTTGGGGCGTTGGCGACGACAGTGGTGCTGGACAGCGGCGACGGCGATGTTGGGGTTCCCCTCGTAAAGTTGGCACTTAGTGCCCACTGAGTCGGTCCGGTGGCAACGACTACATGACTGCATCACCCCCTTCCCAATTTTGGCCCGCACTTTAAATACACGTTTTTTGCCTATTCGAGCATTGCATGTTTTCGTCACTTGCTTTGTGTCTGTTTGCATCATTCGTAAACGCTAGTATACGCGCGTGGTCCCGTTTGTAACAAATTCCGCTGACGTGTTATTATGAAATATGAACCTTTACGTTTACGTTGTATCGGTTACCTCCTTATTGTGTTTACATTTCGACACGGTCGCAATTTGCCCGCAATTACACAAGTTCGCGTTTAAATATGTTTTATGTTTTTTATTCGCGGAACACAGAAAAAGCCCCTCGTGGTTTTTAGAAAATTCCCCCTCTTCACGAGGGGGAATTTTCTGCTTTGCATCGCCGACGATAGTGAAAAATAAAAACTTTTGCGTTCAGAAGGCGATCACTTTCGTTTTCTTTCTTTTTTGAAAATTATATGTATAATACAATCAAAACTTGTCGGAATTTCAGTGACTAGTTTTCGTAATTTGTTACAAAATCGATTACTTTGCTTACATTTGTCCTTGGGAAATCGATTTCGTTCGCTTCCTAAAATTATTTACTTAAAAAATATGAATGAACGAGAGAAGTGTTACTGTCTATCCCATTGATTTTATTTTTCTTTTTGGATCTTTTGATTGGGAAAAACGTGGAAATTTGTCGGGAAATCGATCGTCTTTTGTTTTCTTTTAGTTCCGTTTTCAAAATATTCCTATTCGTTACTGTTAATTATTGAGGTACGAGGGTTGATTGACAAGTACTTGCTTGGCCTCGCCACTATGAAATGATATGAAAAAGACTGCGCACGCATTCACAAAACAATCGACTTTTGTTTTCTTTTCTTTTTTATTTCCATTAATACGATTAAAACTCGTCCCTATTTATCACTTCTTCTTTCGCAATTTGTTAGAAAATTAACCGTCTTTTCAATTACATTTTCAAATAAGTAAGTAAGTACTTACAGTACTTACACTAAAGTATTAAAAATTCAGAATCAAATTGAAAAACATTGAATTTTCACTAATTTAGCCAAATTTCCGTCTTTCAAAATAAAAACAGTTAGTAATCGAACACCCTGTGATACTAACAATTAAGCTTGACACCCATTTTTTTTTGACGAAAAGAAGAGATTAAAAACTAAAATAAAATAAAACACTGAAAGTGCTGAAAATCTTTCACTTGATCGTATAAAATTAATTGCAGTAACGTCACGTGTTTGCACAACAGCATTTTACCCTTTTTGTTGAATTTGTTTTTATCTATCTAAAGGTGAGCATACTATTTAATTTTCAAATAACCAGGATCTGGGGTGTTTGCTGCCAACCCCAACTATCAGTTTTTTTTAGTAATTTATTTTCAAATTTAAAATATTCATTTTAAATTTATTTGAGTTTTAATAAGAAAATTAATAATCCAAGATTCAATTTGTGTTTGTTCACTAACACTTATTTTTATCAACATTTACGAATTGCAATTGGTTTAAAGCCTAAGAAAGAATTTTACAGGTTTAAAGTCGAAGAAGGAATGTTCGCGTTGCTAATCGAAGTAGGAATGTCGCGGACGCGCCTTGCACCAGTATTTATACTGAAATACAATTGAATGTGTCGTTCTAAATTGCGCGCGCTCGCTCGCTCGTCGGCTGTTTTATTTAATTCATTTTGTTTTGTTTAAATGTGTATCAGATTACACACGTAAAGTTCCTAGATAGATAAAGTACCGCAATTACCGCCATTTTGAGTCAAAATAAACGCGCCAAATTTGAAATCGCATCACCTGTTACGTTCAATTTTAAATTTGCGCGTTTTTTTCACTAACATTTGTTTCAATATTTACAATTGTGAAAGTTCTAGAAATATCCAAGAAAGAATTTGCCGCATTTAAACCAGAAGAAAGAATTTTCGCGTTGCTATTCGAAATAAGAATGCGCGAATGAGCTTTGCACCGGTATTTATACTAAAAAAAAAAAATTGAATGTCTCATTTGTCTCAATGTCTCTGGAGGACAGTCGAGGCAACGCTTGCTGCCACAAGTTTGTTTACTTCAACAAACATCATAACTGATTTAAAAAGGCATCATTATTAATTTCAAAAAAATAGGAATACATACTATTGTGATTGAGAAAACCATTTAAAATAAAAAAAGATTTAATTCCTTATCTTTTTTAGTTTTTGAGAAATCTTAACTTCTCGTAAACACAGCAAACGTAAAAATCTCCAGAAAAAAGTGAATGTGGTCAAAACACAATCGCTTGTTTCATATAAGAGAAAACAGATCATCCTTTGTAAACAAGAGAGAGAACACTGAATAATTTGCTTTTGAAACTAAATATACAGAGCGTTCATAAATGATTGAAATGTCGGTACTTCTGCCGCACATGAACAATAGCGTGCTGTTACGATTACCATATTTTCATATATGTATTTATTCAAAGTATATAAGGATGCGTTGCGTATAAGATTTAAGCCAGGATTAAATTTAAGCCTGAGTTAGAATGTGACACACGATATGCCGTGGTTTTATGCAACACAGCCCGGGATGTAAAAAATATATATATACTACAATAAAATTAATAAAAATAGTGTATTTTTAAGCAATTTTGAATGAATTATTTATTTTATCAAATTTATCTTCAGTAAAATAAAAAGGTACAGCACTTAGTACTTAACTTTTAAAAGTAAGCAGCCACCAGGCGAGAAGTTCAAATGCCTCTCAATCACAGCAAATGTAAAAGTCTCTAAAAAAAGTGAATATCATCAAAACAAAATCGATTGTTTCGTATAAGAGGAAATAGACCATCCTTTGTACACAAAAAAGAGAACACTGAATAATTTGCTTTCGAAACCAAAAATATAGAACGTTCATAAATGATTGAAAGGCGTTTGAATTTAGCGCGCAGTTCCGTTAATAATAATAGACAAAAGCACAAAAACAAGAGACAATCGATCGGGAGATTCGATGTATTTTACAAATGAAAACAAAAATTTTGTTTTTCAAAACAAAGAAAGAAAAAACATATACATGCAACAAGATAAAAAGCAACTGACTAACCGCATATACATAAGAAACAGTCGATCGTACATAAGAAACAGTTGATGCTACCTACCTGAAGGACAGCAAATTGTGCGAGTAACTTCAATGATCTCCAGCACCGCCGGCTAAACTCTTGGAGAAGGGATGGTTCAACGAAACCCCAAAAGCAAACGGGGAACAAGTTAAATAAAATCAAAGTCTCCAGCTGAGCATACTTGTTTTTATTTGAAATGCTCAAAATGCAAAAAAATTAATAAGTAACAAGTAACGAGTACGACCCAGAAGGGGTTACAATAAGCTGAACAAAAAATAAATAAACTTGTTATCAGTCTAGTGATTAATTAAAACTTTGTGATCGAGAAACAGATCTGCTTATCGTTTACAGAAAAGCTTAAAATGAATATGTAAAGTCACTCGATTAAAATTAAATTAACGCAACACAGCGTTTAGACGACGCAAACAAATAAATAAATAAAATAATTCCGACCTTATAAACCAAATCCACGTTTAGAGAATCAGTTGTCAAAAGTAGAGTGAAAGAATCCAAATGAGCGCCCTCCAGCGGAGGACAGTCCTACTGCCAGTGACGTAAATCGGCGTTAAGTATTACGTCACGAACTCTCCGGTTGTGGCGTTACGTCTAAGGCCGGTCGAAGGGGTGACCGTGATGCGAGGACGTTTAGCAGCCACAACTTCGATTACGGTTTTTTTCAACACCAAAGGTCGTTGCTTAATTGTCAGAAAGAAAGGGGTACGACTACCACTGGAAGCCTAGTAGCAAAGGAAAGATACGCGTTACATACTGAAAATACGCACAAAGTTGCGTTCTTTGTTCCAGGAACAGGCTTAGAGAAGCTTATAAAGAGCTTGAAGGATACTTGGCGTGCACTTAAGCAAATTTCGGAGTAAATTCCGTTTCAGGCTTCAATCAAAATATTCACATGAAAAGAAGCACAAAGATCGTAATCACACACTAACAATAGATGTGCACGCCGAGAAATTTGTCGCAACAATGAGAGCGTCGCGGCGAGAATACGTTCTGCCCAACTACGCTGAGACGAGGGTCGTTACGAGATGGACTCAGTTTGCAAATAAAAAAAAAGCAAATTTAACATTTCGTGCAGAGTAAAGAAATAAAACAAAAAAACAATTGATGGATCGCATAATATAAGAGAGTCGATCGTCTTTTGCAAGAGAAAACAAGAGGTTGTCAAAGAATGATAAGAGAGGGTGCATCGCCTTTATTTGTTGTTACATTTTTTTTAATTCAAAATATAAATTACTTGCTAGTAAACTAAAACCTTATCCGTTATAAAAATCAATTAAATAAATGTACGGTTGCTTCTTATAAAAAATAAAAAAAACGAAATAAACAACACAGAAATCCGATTTAAGGACCGTAATCCTGCTGGCGTCCTGATGCGTTTTTCTAGGACTAAATAAAAAGCAAGCAAACGCGCGGAGAAAATGGGGCATCCCCGCAAGCCTCTTAATTGTTTTAAGCGTTTTCATCCGACGTCGCCGTCGCTCTCCGTCCTCCTCATTAACAACAAATTAAGATATGGCCGGCAAACTTAAAATAATTCGGCTTCTTTTCACTTAATTTTCCTCAAAAATTATTTTCGCAACTCCGTAAAAGCAAAGTTGCTCTCGGAGAGAAAACGGAAGAAAAGTTCGAGCCGTAGTTTTAATTGCTTTGTTCTGGAAAAGGAAAAGTTTGTCCGGCGCTATTTAATCGAAGTTGTTAGCGGAAGTAATTCTTTTAAAACAGAGCAAATTGCAGCAGCAATTTGTTGGTTGCAAGAACTCAAAGCGAATATTAATGAATGTTCACGTTTCAAAAATATCAGAGCTAACCTTATTGGGGTAATAACATTCTTGTCAATCAACAACAGAAAGACTGGCCCCAGTTTCTTCGAATGCTAAAGCGAACAACGCGTTCAGCTAAAACGGAACTACTCGAATGAATTAGCGGAATGAGTTGCATCCATTTCCGGCAAAATTAATTTCCTTTTTAACTTTGAAATATTCGGACGTTTGTCTCTAATTAAAGAAACTACTACGTAGAAGTTCCTGCAAAAGAAAAAGGAAGTAAAGAAAATGGATCTTTCCAGAACGAAACTACAAAACTCTACAATTTCTTGGCGTCGCAAAAATAAATTAAAAGCTATTGCTCACATGATAAATATCTACAAATTAAAGTAAATACCATGATTAAGTAATAGGAATAAATACTGTTACGGAATTGGTTTCAACACAAGTCAGCGTTAATTAAATTATTTCCTGTTCTCTTATCATTAAAAAATAATCGGTTGGCACACTCGCGCGCTCACTTCTGCTTTTATCAAGAATTTACGAGAATAAGCGCGCCGCTTACTGGAATGTGCGCAACATGCCATTCCTACCTGCTTTACTGGTGGCCTATCTGCCAAGTTGTAGCTATAGACTTAAAATTTTGAACGAGGCAGTTTTATTTATTGCGAAGATGTTAAGGGACTAATAAATAAATAAATCCGTCCAATCAACGCATAAGAAATGCACGATTGAAAGAATTGCTATCCACCTGAAGGCTACACACTAGGGTGGATCGAAATTTTTTTTATTTTCTTTTCTTTTCGGTGGGGTACTGAAAAGATGCTCCATGAGTATACCTTTAAAAGTCATTATGAAAGCATTTTGATGTTTTGAGTGGAAGTACTGCCCCAAGCTTACTGAACTTTTAAAAAAGGCCTGAAACTAGGGTTTAGTTTATTGGTTAATAGAAATAATCTAAGTAGTAATATCGAACTATTTACTTAATTAAATAAAGTATGAAACTAAACAGATTAAATAATGAGAGGATAATTCACTACATTATTCGGTTTTGTAGTCCTTGGTATTAAATTACCCGACAAGATTCCAGCCTATTTCTAATCCAACCTTCACGTCGTTCTGGTCCACAAACTGCAGAGCATGATTCTGTTACCAATTTAACATACCCTTCAGTAGCTTGCGTGTGGCAAGGTATTAAACGGAATTTAAACAAAATTTCACTTTCGACTATATAGAGATTTGTGATGGCTTGGAAAAGAGTTTCACTGTTTATTTGTTTAGTAAGTGGCGTTTTCCAGTCGATCAAATCGATGTAGTCCTCTGCGTTTAAATTAAATAGTGGCAGCTTAAATGCTCTTATCGGTGAGAGTTCAGACGATCGTTCCCTAATTTTTATAATGCGTCTTAGAGCCAGCTCTCTTATGCACCTTCGTTCATCACCTAACATTGCTATCAATATGTTTTCGCTATGCCCAAAGAATCCATTACGTTGAATTACAGGATCTACCACTTTTTTCAGATTTTCTGGAAGATAACGTGACAACTTGATGGTTTCGTGTAGGTGTTTCGCAAGAGGATTGTGTTTTTATTTTGAACCACATAGGAGCATAAACTTTCAGGAGAAATTCAGTCAAAATCATCAGATTCTTCGATGGCGACTTCGTTGAGACATACAGTCTGAGAATTCTATTGGCTGTTGTTAACCATCGCGAATGGCAGGTTTTACCCGGATTCCTTTTTGCCAGATTATCATCACAGTGTCCTAAGTTAATGGCTCGACATATTTCTAGTAAATATAACTGGTCTGTGCTTAAATCGTCTCGAGCTTTTGTTATATCTGGCAAGCTGCATTCGATGGCACAAAATTGAACCACAGGGAGATGTTCACAATTTTTAAGAGATTTCCCTATCAAGCCGCTAAAGCTTTTAGGACCTGTTGCGGTTCCATCAAGGTGTTCAAGAAGGTGTCTCAAATTTAACTCATTGGCATGCAACTGACAGACTAGCCACTGAAGTGGACGCTGAAACTTCCCATCAAGAAGTCGGATGATACCTGATTTACTTTCAGTGTTCACCGCAGCTCAATCACACCCGTTGGCTGTGATCTGTTTCAAATTAATGGATTTTGCCAGCCAATATACAAACAATTTGTCAGGTATTGTTTTAGAATCACCAGATTTCACAGCTATGTGGCCAATGTATTGTGAGTTAGGCTCTTTTAAAAACTTATGTGTTCTTCGACCACAACTTTTCTGCGTCCATCCTCAATAAGTAACGTTTTATCCTTTAGACCATCAAACGAGATACAAATGCAATGTTCAAAGTTCAACACATTTTCAGTAATTAGTTTGATCCTGGACTTAGTACGAGCTCGACGAATTTTGTTACGATCGACGACATTCGATGTTATATTTTTTGTCACTAAACCGATGTCCTGCAATGTAGCAGAGACAATGGCAGCTCCTGCTCGATCAGAAATACCGTAACGATCCAATATTGTGGCCACAACAGAAAACTAATTTTCTGTCGGCTGGATGATCGCAGATGGATTTACAAACGTCTTACGATCTTCCTGAATATCAGTGTTCTCTGTTGAGCGATTGGATATTGAAAGCTCAGTTCGAGTTGTAGACGGTTGATTCGAAGATGTTTGCGTCGTTTCTTCGTACAGTTTGCGTTTCAATTTTCTTGAAATGTTGCTCTCATTTTTCTTTGTAGACTTTCTATCTAACGAACCGATCATCATTTTTCTTTCACCTCTATGATCTGTTAAGAAATTCCTTTCTTTAATAGGTATTTTTCTATTTTTTTCTTCGCAAAAACAATTTTCGTATGATTTGCATTTGCAAGTAGCAATGTCAAATAGAGTCTTGCCGTCCATTCTAAATTTTTCTAGTTTATTTCTGTAGCTCTCATTATTCTGTCGGCCTTTAAATGGTTTAAGAATCGCTCGGTATTTATTGTAATATGCTTTAATTCGTGATAAGATCGTACGATGTTCTATTGTAGGTAACGTCGCTCGTTTCCAGACTTGTTCGATATCAGTAGCAACAGTTTCACTAGTGTTTTTCACGAAATCTTGGAATCGTTTTTCTGTGCTTTGTGAAACATAAATAAAATAATTCAACATATCTTCATATGTCGGTAATACATTAGTCGGTAATTCTTTCCCGAAACCAAATATAGGACAGTTTTTGTCACTGCTACGCAAATTTATAATTCTCACCAGGGTTCTCACAATAGCTTTGTTCCTACACAGTTCTAAATCAGTTCGGAAATGTACTGCTCATGCGCTCTTGCTACAGGTCATGCGCTCTTACTAAAAATGCTGTGTATTTAGCAAGAGCGCATGAGCAGTACATTTCCGAACTGAATCAGAACTGTGTAGGAACAAAGCTAATAACTCACAAAAAAAAAACAAGTTCACAAAATACCAAAATAAATGCACTCAAAGTGCCATACAATAGCTATTCACAACAGCGCGTTGGTGGCCTCATGGCACATAATTTGCGCAAGAAATAAAAACGTTAGGTATTTTTTGTAGCTGTTATTATACTAACGGTTTAGTCGCTTGATGTTAATCTGAAAAAGTGTAAAATATATCTGCAGGAATTAGAACAAAACCCGTTTTGTGCCAATGTATTTTTTTGTGAATTTTCGAAAAATTTGATGACATTGGGGCAGTACTTCTAATTAATTTTTTTAAATGATATTTTACACTTTTAATCAGTACTTACAAGAGCATCTATCGCGCACTCCCCGAAAGCAAAATTGGAAAAAAAAATTTTTTTTAAATATAATTGCGATCCACCCTACTACACACCATGGGAGGGCAAACTAAGATCGTTCCAATTGCCGGGGCTATCTCGGTGGAGACTGCAAGCCTTGAACGGGCAAATTAAATTCGCCTGACTAAACTCAATGGGAGAGGTCAAGGTCACCAGATATAGCACATTTATTTCGTTTTCACTTGTGCAAAGTTAAAACTTGAAATCACACTAGCTAATGCAAGTTTAAAATTAAATGAACGATAAATATCAACAGGTTACATAAAATTGAAACACGAAGCACGGATCCGCTTTTCGCTCACAAAAAAAATAATATCAAATCTAAGTTAATCTTACCCCGGGCGTCAAAAATTGCTCATTTCGACACAACACATTAGCGTCATTGTAAATGAGACAAAAAAATCCGACCTTAACTCTTCCAAAATGTGTGCGCATCAGCTGTACTAAAGTCGAAGAAATTGTCCGATTTATCAAACGTCCGGCAGAGTATCGTCAAATATGTCAACCCGCGTTCCCCAAAGTAGATTCCCTCTTCCGACGACGAAGCCAAGCGACAGGGCTATGACCGGAGATGGATTACAACGATGCTACCAGAATTTTCTACCAAGATAAAGCCCCAAATAAAAGTTCCAGTAAAAACCTAGTTAAAAGAACGACAGAAAAAACAACGTTACAATCTGAATCAAGCACAACGTTCGCTTGTATAATTACCGGACTTATTTGTTGGGGTCAGGCTTCGGAAAGCATAAACAAATACTTTGGGTCGCCTAGAATGGCTTTCTCAGTAACGGTTTAAGAATTTTCCGTTCACCATTCAATCAGGTAAATCAGTCTGTACAATTTACATAATGACTGAACAGCACAGTAACACAGAACAAACACAGCAAGAGATGACAGTCGAACTACGCAGGGGAGTGAGTGAAATAGAGCACTTCCGTATAGCGTAGGTTAAGTATGGCTTTTGTGTAGTTGTGCAAGATTTTGAAATCTGATGAAACGAGTAACATTTTTTGGTTCCCGCACAATACAGGCTGACCCGAAATACTCGAAGTAATTATAATGAGTTTTTAAACCGCAACACGAGGTCATACGTAACCCCAAAGTAAAAGGGCAGTAAATAAATTTATATAAATAAATATAGGGAAGTCACATATACCCGAGGTTTCGACGGCCATCTTGGAACATTCTAACAGAATTTTACACTGTAACAGAATTTTAAATTAAAATGATACCAGTCGCATTAAACCTCGATTATTAACAATAACTATTATTATCCCTAATTCATTAAAATTAATTCAGATGTTTGGATATTTGATAACACAGAAGCCGAATTTACCGACTTCAAAAAAATTTAATTATTTATTATTTTCCCCCACGATTTGTATCTCTCTTACTTTGAACAAGGTGTTTTGTTTTTAATTATATTGTTACATTCCGTGAAGTAAATTCTATTTTTAGACCAGTCGCGCCACCTATGATGCAGACAAGATTCTAGTGTATTCCAGACTCGCACCGAATGGTAGTAGGATTTGCTGGAATGTTCTACCTTTGTTCGCCGCCATTCTAGAATAGCGTGACTTGCTATATAACCCCGAAGCAGCGGGATATTTTAAACAATTTTATTTAGAGAGCGATGTGTGTAGTAGCTAGCGAATTAATGTAACGAAGTAGTAAACATATTTTATAAATCAGATTTTTCATCTTTTTACAATCTTCCTTCTTGCTTCAAAATGTACCTATACATAGTTCATTTCTTTATCATATACCGATCGATCGATCGATCGATAACTCAAGCTACTTTTGTGTAGCTTATCCTTCTAACTTTTCGAACTTTCGTTCCTTTTAAATATATTGTTACATTTCGTGATGCAAATTCTATTTTTAAACTGGTCACGCCATCTATGAGTCAACCAAAGATTCTGGTGCTTTCCAGACTCGCCCTAGATGGTGGTAGAATTTATAACGAGAAAACAGCACCTCATAAATCAAATAAGTTAGTTTTTAATAACATAAGTAATTGGCAAACATACTAATGCTTTCTCACCCAAACCATGGTACTAGGTACAGAGAGACGGACGTATTTTCGAACTTGTTCCACTCACTACGACATTCTTCAAATGCTAATTACACCTTCGGACTCGGGGAAGTGTTCATAACCAAACGCCTCCTAGCTGTCTGATATCTCTTGTGGAAAGCAGTGTCCTTTTATATGATTTTATAACGAAAGTTCCGATTACGTAACCATGTTCGGTAACGCTAAGAAGGTTTGTGAAGGAACTAATAAATTACACATCAGCTGACCGCGTGAGCCTCCAATTTCAGACTGCCAGTTTTAAGCATTGCGTTGCCGTTCTAGATTACGTTTAAATTCAATGGTAACACTTTACATGTGGGCCAGTTATCCTATGATTGATCATGATCTTCCGAGACCGTTTGCTCATATGCTTGTATAATACCTGGCTTTCTCGATGAGTCATCATTGCAGCTGAAATTCTTCGAAGCAATTTGCAAAGGTCAGTAATGACTCATGATAAAGCGAATCGCTATAACATTTGCTTACATGTGGGTGAATTTTTCCGCGGTCGTTGTATCGAATTTAACTTACGCACTGAGCTTAATGATTTACGAAATTGCCGATTTCTTACATGAGCGCTATCAAGTGCACAACTTTGGTGAATGCATGCTTTTAACGATTTCGAACTATTCAGAACCAGCTAATGGAAGTATAAGTGAAGAGCGGCACGCTTTTTAAAAAAATTTTATTTTGAAAGCGATGTGTGTAACTAGCGAATTAGTAGAACGGGTAAGTTATGGAAGTGTTAGTCGTTAGACAATATCTCTGTATTACCGTGCTTTCATTGTGTTAAGCAATCATAGACATTAAAGCGACGATTATAATTTGTGAACCCCGAAGTCGTAACAATATTTTCTATTCTGAAGATAGTTATAGCGATTGTCCTCAGAGGAGAAGAATTGGAAAATTTCGTGTGACTTTTTCTAATTAGTTTCAGTTTACTATGTTTGTTTGGCTTTCACCATCTTCAGGAATCCACTGAAAGCCGAAACTAGTCAGGAATCATCAAAACAGTTTAACCAGCGAGGTGTTCATTACTTCGAAAGTTCATAACAGAAAATTGCAATTAATCAAACGTTTTAATTATTATTTTTTTTGAAATGTACAAAATTTAATTTACAGTTGTCTAAAGAAGGACCAAAAAGGATGTTGGCTTTTGCTTATCTTGGGCAAGGAAGCCGTGTTTATCTTGTACATGCGGTGGCTTGTGAAACGCGGCGAAACATAATAACGCCTCGCTAATTGCGTTCGACCCCGACGATAATTGGGGCAGAAACCTAAATCTCTAATTGCGCTCGTTGTACACGGGCCCCGAAATTAACGACGCGATTACGACGAGGTTTTGCCTTAAGTAAATCCTTCCACCAATTAAGTTCCCGAAAGAGATCCGATAACTCACGATCAGCATTCTCCCGACAAAACAGGAAATCCCCCCAACATCTATCATAGTAACTCGGCTGGTGGTGGCAATTTTACGCGATCCGGATCGCGGGCTCGGAAATTCGAACACATGTTCTGGAAAATCGCCCGTGTTGCAGATTGCATCATTTGCATGATAAGTGATACAAGTGAAATGCGGGCGCCTGCACGATACGTTTCCCCCCGATTTGCAGTGAATATCGATTGCGGGGCGAACGGTCTGCGGCGCGGCGCCAATTTGAGGCAATTTATTGAGAAAATTGTTGTTCACTTATTGATTCGGCCCGACCTAATTTGCATCATTTGCATTTCTATCATTAACCCTACACCAAAGGCCACTGAAAGCCAATGTTGCATTTCAAAGCATATTTGAGGCTATTGAACCATTTTCGCAGCTACCTACTTAACCCGCACATAACCCGTACGATTGACGGTCACTCTGTATAGTGATAAAATTGACAGTCACACTGTATCGTAATCAAAAATTACAAGACAAATGCAGAACGTTGTCCTCAAGACAATAACTACAGTTCGCAAGCAAATCTATCTTAAAAATAAATCTAAACACGGGCTCAGAAGGAACCAGAAGGCAAGAACGTAGTCGAAGGTTTCAAATAAGTACGCAAAATTAACATATGACGTTCTCCACCAATTCTACAATATGTTCGGCCTCGGAAGGGGGTGCAGCCCTCGGAGCGGGCCTTAAACGGTTCGGCAGCTTCTAACAGGGTCCTACTCTGCCAACACGATGTCGTAGTTGAAAGGCTCTCGAGATCCGTTGGTATCACAGCAAAACTCGTTCGGAAGGAACCAAACGGCCCCACAACTCGAACAAGGGGGTGAATCCAACCCTCAAAACTTGCCCAATACAACGTGCTATTGGAAGAAACGCAGAAACCAATGAAAGCACAAAACATATTTTAGTACGTACAGTTTTCCAAGTGCTGGTATTGTTTCTTTTCATATCCCCCGTGGAAATATCGGTTATTTCAAATGGGGCAGTCAAAAGCGCCTAATTTGCGAAACGAACAAAGAACTAAAATAAGAGAGGACGTACCGCCTGCAAGTCCGGCTACACGTTCCATCAATTATTAAACGTCCAATACCGGGTATTGCCCGAAACACGAAAGAAACTCGCATAACATCCAATATTAAGCATTCCGCAGTAACGCGTGCAACATAACATCAAGATCGAGGCGGGCGGTGTCATATGCATGAGATTAGGCGGTTTTTGCTGCGCCCTCGTTAAATATTCACAGGGTTTTGCGCTCATTTTCCGTGTAACGTTTACGATACGTATGTACCTACGCCCTTACAGGTCGAGCTCAGCTGTTTTTTTGAATCGGAAGGGCAAAATTGATCGTGAAAAATGGATGGTCGGGGCGGGCGGGCGGGCGGATGTGACGGGGCGACGGAAATGAGAAGCCGAGGAAATTTCTAAATTAAACTGCGAATCTGGTTAAATATTTGCGCCTCCTCGACCCCGCCGCGGAAGCTCTTAAAACAAACTTAATTCAGATTGGTAAATACGTGCTTCCGTTTATTCTATTAGAGACAGCTCCATTACTCTTCGCTGGCCGTATTGTTTGGAATGTAATATTTGGGAAACAATAAGGTCGGTGTACTCGTGCTTAATTCGATTATTTTAAACCCCCTTCTAATACTGTAAGTGCACAAAAGCGAGCCTATGTGATTAAGTTTTGAGTGATCGTGAGTTCCCAAATTCTGTTCATACCGAAGATTAAAGATTTGTTTATAATTTCGTTGTCGAAGGGCTGGACTCAAAAGCTGTTGAAACTGATTGTGAATTAAAATGAAAAAATATATTCAAAATTGCTACTACGTACCCTGATGCTTTGCAAATGTTGTGAGTGCAAATTAAGATCCGGTTAGCTCGATGGAATGGGTCGGGGTCATACCTAACCCCCAAGACAGAGGGCTGAATTTTACAATAAATAAAAGTCACCGGTGTTGCACACTTTTGTCTTTATTTGTGTCAACATTTTAAAATTATAATGACACTAGATCAACGCAGGTCTTAAATAAATGACTCGCAATGAAATACGGATCCGTTTTTCGCTCACAAACTAAAACAAATATCAAATCTGGATGAAACTAATCTCCGCGATGACAACAATGCTTGACCTTAATTGACGCAAACGTATTATTAAAATTAAATAAAAGAATCCGACCTTCAGTCGTCCAAAATGCGCGTGTACCCGCTGCGCTAACGTCGTTCGAGAATCAAACGTCCGGGAGGTAGCGTCCAGTGTATCGCCCGGCGCTCCGGTGAACCAACTTTAATTTTAAATGACTTGCCTCGTACCTACCTTGACAGATGACAAGCTCTGCTGACTAACGTATGAGCTGTTCCCCTCGACTAGCAATCAGTGAAGCGGGATGGGGCTTAAAATACCCCAAACTCGTTCGGTGGTATAGCGCCGTGGATAAATTCTCCTCACATAAAGAGCAAGAATCCCGAAATCACACTAATACACGTCAACACCTTACGATGGCCGAACGAAATGAAATGGGAACGCGAATCTAAGATGGTGGACGCTAAATAACACGCGGAAGTTGCAAGCGGTAACCAATGGTGAACCATGATATAGTCACGTGGTGTCCTAATCCGAATGAGCTTCGTGGTAGCGGGTTGCCAAACGTACCGAAAACACGTTTGCTTAGCGGCAAATTTAAACGTAACAACCTCCCTCTTCCGACGATTATGCCAAGCAACGAGGTATCGGTCTCTAGTATGTCCGGAGAAGAACCGCAACGATTGTTCCAGGATTGTTTCTTATCACGACTCAAAGATAAAACAGCCGGGTGGTCCCAAACCAAAGCTCCGGTGAAAGGATTCCGGTAAAACAAAAAGCCTAAATGAAAGAATGAAAAACACCGTTACAGCCAGAGCTGCGCACTTAGTTGTTTGTACAAGTCCTACCTGATTGTCTGCAGAAATCAGGCTTCGAAAGGCCTCCGTTTAATCTTCACTTTATGCAAAACAGTTTGGTGAATTTTTCAACACGGCTGAAGAGCTCGAAAACACGAGGCGTACGCTAAGCGAAAAGCAACAATACCGAGCGGAACTGGCGCGGTCGTTCACGAGTGGGAATTGATGGAAAAAACACTGCAAGGGGGGTTGTTAAAAGATGACGGCTGAATTACGCAAGAGAGTATGAAATAAATTGAAGACAATAATCGAGTATATTAACTAGATAAATTTCTACACAATGCGGGGGGGGGGGTATAAGTGAGTCCTCGCTTTTAGGATGATGAGGACGTAGAACCTCTTTCGTCGACTTTTCCTTTAGGACTGAACGTTCGCTCCTTGGGGTTTAGACGTCGACCAATAATTTTAGAATTTGCGACGCAAAAAGAAGGGTGGGTGATTAATTTAATTAAAAGCTGTTGACAATGAATAATAAATATAAAATAAAATAAATCCCTCCGGAACCGTGAAGGCTTATTGTTTACGTTTTTAAAAATCTTGTGCAACGCCTCCTGCCTCCTCAATAAGGTGCTGCCCTCTTGGGCCTCTTCCCCTAGTGGTATGTCGGAAAAGGACACGGGAGTAAATTAAGTTGCCTACTCTATAGGATAATATTAGTTCATTCGGAGTTTTTATCGGCGAATTTGTTTACTTCACCCTATCTTAAGGACCGTTTACCTAAAGTGGAGTCGATATTTGCTCTGGTTCACTTCCTTGCGTCCGTTATCGCCTGGGATTGTTTACATCAAAATTAAAGTTTGTGGCTGAGGTCGATGCCGATTTTAGTTTAATAATTTAATTTATTTTTCTGGCCATTTACATCTTATTCCTAATTGCACAATAAGTTTTTGGCCTTTTAAAAAAATTTCAGGATCCTTATTTATGGACCGAATCGCACCAAACACAGAACGTACATACACGGTGGGCTGGTCTTTACACGGACGCGAGCTTGACCCCGGATCCGGTCCTGGATCGGAGTGGGGCCCCGAAAACGACATTTTTTTCACTTTTTCCAGATTTTCCCGTAAACGTGACCTTAGAATTTGTTTAAGCTCTCTTATACGCAAGGGTATGTAACTACCGGGCCCTTTCTCTGCGTTAATTCGTTGAGCGGAGATGTGATTTTTGAAGGGGCCCCTGTCGCGCATTTTTTCTTTTGCGATTTCTTTATTATAAGGTAAAAGAAGTACATTTTTCAAAAATTTATAAAATTATAAATGTAAATATAAATCTATAAGTTGTAAACACTTCAAGTGATTTACTTTACCGTAAGAAGTATACATTGCGCAGAAACGAGTTTTCGTCAGACGAATCCATATTTAAAATTATAGGGGAGGTTGGAGTACAGCGGCCTAGCAGCTACGTGAAGTTCACCGTACAACTTTGTCAGTAATCTCACCACTCCTTACTAGAGCTTATTTGTTATCTGTCTCCCCTACATCAGTGATCGTCAGATGTTCGCAGACCGCCGGTCAGATTTCGATGAGTCATCATGTACTTCTTAGAGTGAAAAGTGTCGAAAGTCGAAAAAATGTTGTATGCAACACGGCAGCAAAGTGTCTTTATTGAACTCGTTTGCTTGCTTGCCGCGGCTTCGCCTTGGCTCGCAATTTGCAAGCTCGTTCGTTAAAGTGTCACTTTACTGTCTTTGTTTTGACTCGACTTGATTCTTGTAGATAGCAGACCAAGTAGAAGTCGGTATTTTCTCATAAAAAACACAGCACTAATTCACAAACTTTATTTTACAAAATTATATACACTTTACAACACCTTTAATTAATAAATTACTGCGGCGATAACCATTCTTTTAATGAAAATAAGACTAATTTCGGTGACTGAATAAAATGCAGTTATAAGACGCGAATTTGAATTGACTGAACCGTTCTCGGCTGGTGATATTTTTCGACTGTCTTCTTCTGTAGGATTGATGATAATAATGCCTGAGCACTAAGTCAGGGTAAGGGTGGTGATTTCTTATTTTCTGTAAATTTTAACTATACTTAGAATTAATATAAATTTATTATGCTGTTTACGAAAATGAAAGGACCGCTGTTTGCGTCTAACAGATGGCAAATTCCTATTTCGTGAATAGAAATTAGGTAGTTTCAACGAAAACACTAAATTCGACTGTAAACGAACACCGAGGAGTTCTTGTAAATGTTTGCATCCCAAGTGTTAAGAAACGCAAGTATGCAGCTGCGGAGCGTAGGCCTGCCGAACTCTAGGATTTAAAATTTCACGGAAATTTTAGAATGCGGAGAGATTGTCCGTGGGAAAGGAAACTAAATAATTTAAACTTAATCTAAAATCTAAAATAAATCTAAGTTATAATTAAATTTTGATTTAAATGAATCCTTAACAGTCTTGTTACATAAATATGTATGTAACCGTTTAAAAACTAAAGGCAAATTTATGATTGGATAATAATGTTCAGTGAGAACTCTTAAAGATAAATAATTTGAGGATATCGAAATAAAACCGACTCTAAAATAAATTCTGTTCATAAATTATCTGCAAAAAGCCATTATAAATCCTCCACAGATTTTCGTCGCAGCAAAAAAACATCGAGAGCAAAAGCTATCAGTATTTACGCCCGCTGTAAACGCGAAAAAATATCGACAACTTAACGTCCGATATATCACGAAAGCTCAGGAAATTTTCTTTCTCTTTATGTCCGCCTAGTTTCGAGCTGCCGGGCGTAAAACATTCCCGGATTTCATCTCGCGACATAACGGTGATTTACGTACTTGCACTCGACTCGTAAATAGTTAATATTCAAATTTTGCGCGAGGCCGCCGTAAAGGACGTTTTACTGTTCTATAAAATGCAGTTACGACACATAAATAATAGCGGAGGAATGTCCTGTGGACGGTGGACTCGAGCTCCGAATTCATTAAATTTTTTAAGAACAAAAAAATTACCGGAACTATTAAATGGATGACGCATGCACAAGTACAAGTTACAACAGAGCGCTAAATTCCTCTTTGTAGAGAGCTAGAGAGGAATAAGACAAATACATATGTATTATGTACATACATTCGAGGACGATTCGTTAGTTTAAGGGTCGTTTTTGGAATTCTCTCTGGTGCGTTTGCTTGTGTTTCGGGGCTAAAACAATAAAACTTCGGCAGAAAGATATATATCTCGTCTTAACAGTTTTTTTTTTGACTTCCCGAAAGAATTTCGTCGAAGTTTCTAAACTGTAACGCTTAAATTTTGAAATTTATTGCGTTCCATTTTTCAGCTTCGCTAGTAACTTTGGAGGGCACACATGGGTGCCAACGAGAGCGTTAAATTTATTTTATTTATGACATGACACGGATTTACAGTCTTTCATTGTATTTATTAAAACATTTAATATTGCAAATCGAAAGTCAAAATTTGTCTTGGAACTTAAAGATAAAATGGATTTTATTTCTTTGAATTTCAGTCCTGCGAAAATAATTATATATTCGAACAGTTTTCGAAAATTGTTATAAACAAACATTCTCCTTTCCAAATCTCTTGTAACATAGTGTCGTCGAATTACCAAACGTCAAAGGCATTCTAAATCTAAAGTCATTTTATCGTTAATTTGTGACAATCATTTACCTATATTATGATTTACTATAATGACCGAGGATGATTTGAATTTACCGCCGTACTAAATTATTATTACGTTGACAACGTCCGGTTCTGTCATTCACTTTTGTCATTTTTCTTCTGATTTAAGAATAATAAAAAAAGTAAAATGCGCAACTAGAAACCAAACGAACAAAATAATGTGTCGACTCTAAACTTTAACACTGAATAATCAATTTTTATTCCTTGTTCAACACAGCCACATTTAAAATGTGAAATACACTAAAGAAACTATGGCGCCAAATTCAAAATGTCCTCAATCGTTAAGAAAGACACAGTACTTTGTTTTCAGCGTCATCTTTTAAGTACAATATAAACCCGTTTGTAGATCAGTTATCACATCAAATCATTGTTTGAGTATACAGTGCCATCTGTTGATCGCAAATGCAAAAAGGTTTAATTTATAATATGGCAAGTAAATCGTTTGCGGGGCTGTGTTTAAACTTTGAACCTCAAACAAATAAAAAATCGGCTGCATTGTCAATTCTTGACGTGCGCCATCTATTGATCACAATCTGAAGAACTGATCATTTAATAGTTCTGTAGCGACGCTTTATTTAATTTCAATAAGTTTATAGAGTCCCCCACATTTCTCTTGAAGCGAAAACAATTAAACAAATTTGACATATATGAAAGACAATTTCCAGCGAAAGTGGGCCGAAAAAGATATTCAACTGAAGTTTTCAACTGTTGTTAACTTCTGATAAGTAGTTTTGTTTTTACAGGGCCATGTGTTGTTCACAAACGGAAGAGTTGACGATTCAGTTCATTCGGTTCTTTATTAAATTTTAATAAATTTATAGCGCCATCTACATGTATTATATGAGAAATAGTTCACAACGACTTCTTCTGAAAATGGGCCAAAAGAGAAATTCATTTACAGTTTTCATCTATTGCCAAGTGGATTGTTTTTACAACGCCATCTGTTGACCACTAACCGAGTTTTATTCATTCGTCCCGTCTCAACGCGAAATTTAAATATCGAATTAAATTTTAATTAAATCTGTTTTCACAGCGCCAACTGTCGATCGCAAATGCAAAAGGTTTTTATTTATTCAGTTCAATATTTATTTCTTGTTTTTAATTTATAAAGTAGAAATTATATTGTTTGCAGAGCTATCTATTTGAACCACACACAAAAAAAATAATCGGCTGCACTTAAGTTTCTTTGCAGCGCCATCTGTTGACACAAAGTAAAGAACCGATGATGCAGTTAATTCGCTGCAGTTTCTGTGCTGATTCATTATTAAATTTAAGTAAATTTATAGCGTCATCCACGTTTACCTTGAACTTAAAAAAAAACTAAATGAAAGATTCGTTTCATTAAATACAATTTTCACAGATTTTTTTGTGTATATGAGATTGCAACGACCTCTTCTGAAAGTGGGCCGAAAAAGAAATTCAATTGCAATTTTCATCTGTTGTCAATTTCTGATAAGTATTTTCTTTTTACAGCGACATCTGTTGATCACTAACCGAGTTTCATTCATTCATTCGTCATTCGTTTCATTAAATACAATTTTCACACATTTTTTTATGTATGTTGTACGAATACATATATGAGAAACAAGTTGCTGCAACTTCTTCGGAAAGCAGACCGAAAAATAAATTCATTTGTAATCTTGTACAGCGCCATCTATTGATCACTAACCGAGTTTTATTCGTTCGCCATTCCTAGCGAAAAATTTAAATATTAAATTAAGTTTTAATTAAATTTGTTTTCAAGGCGCCACCTGTCGATCGCAAATGCAAAGAAGTTTTTATTTATTAAGTTGAATATTTATTTCTTGTTTATAATATATACCGGGTGTCCCCCGCCATATGCTCACCCTTCAGGAACATTAGAAAGAAAATACACGATTCAAAGTTTCCTAGATTGAAAAACAAAAAAGTTTTTCTTCGTTGTCATGGAAACCAAAATTATCAAATGATACATATTCGGACTCGCAATGATCTGCAGATTCCAAATATGTAAAAACATACAATGTTCAATTTAAAATAAGAAAGTTAACGTCACTTCCGGTAAAACCGGAAGTCCTACAGTGCTCAATAGTATGTCGGAAAATGCGTTTTTTTGATTAATTTTTATTTTCCAAATTTCATTGAAATCGATTCAAAATAAAAGTTCTAGAAGGGTGAGCACATGGCGTGGGACACCCAGTAAATAATATATAATATAAATAGGTTAAAAATCGTCATTGAGAAAGACGAGATCATACGCTCCAGATGCATCCGACGTATAATTTTCGAACGCAACTAGTGTAAATTAATATGTAATAATAATAAGAAGAAGAAGAAGTGTTCAGCGCCATCTATTAATCACAAGCTAAAAAATATACATATTTTTCCGCGTTAATAGAGTAGTGGGCGCCAGAGTACCAGATAATTGTAATTAAATCCGTTTTCACAGCGCCCTCTGTCGATCGCAAATGCAAATGTAAATTTATTTAGTCAGTGCAACATTTACTTCTTCTTTATAGTTTATAATATTGCAAGTAAACTGTTTCCAGAGCTACACGTTTAAACCACAAACAAAATAAATCAATTGCAATGTTAATTTATGACAAATAGTTTGAAATAGTTTCTATACAGCGCCATCTGTTGAATATAAACTGAAGAATTGATATATTTCGCTTCAGTTTCTGTGCCGATTCATTATTAAATTTCAGTAAATTTATAAATTTATTCGTTGCATTAAATACGATTTTCGCAGATCTTTTATATATACGAGAAAAAGTGAGCCGAAAAAATCAAATTGCAACAATTTTCATCTGTTGCCAAGAGGTTTGTTGATCACTAACCGAGTTTCATTCATTCGCCATTTGAGCGCAAAATTTAAATCAGTTTAATTAAATTTGAATTAAATCTGCTTTCATAGCGCCGTCTATTAATCGCTACTAGAAACAACAGATAGTGTCGTTCATTCGCCATTTTAGCACAAGGTCATGTCATTTTATAACAAAATGGCGACGGCTAATCAAAAATAAGACGTAGGTACTTTTGTCGTGGATTGTATCGAGTAAATTACTATGTAATAATATAAATAAGAAAATATTCAGCGCCATCTTTTGATAACAAACTAAAAGATATAATATTTTTCCGCATTAATAGAGTAGAGGGCGCCAAAGTTCCCTGGTTTTGTCATGGCCAACCAAAGATTAATTTAAAGACCGTTTCGTTCAACGTAAAACTGGGCGTTTTTTTATGTAGAAAAAATGACACGGTGATAAATTAATTGCTCAATTTTTTTAACGAATTGTTATTAAATAAAACCAATTATGTTCAGCGAATCTATATGAAACGTTTCGCAAACCAATTTAGGACAAGCCAAATTCGAACACAAAATAATTTTGCACGATTTAATTTTTTTCTCCGATAAATAAATGCATATCACAAAATTACTATATTTACGTCCCAAATTGAAAACAAATATTTACCAACATTTATTTAACGCAGAAGGGTTCGACGTTATTTCCCATTCTGACCAAAAAAAAACCAAAAAACTTGACCCGACAAAACAAATTATGTATAAATTTAATTCCAACGATTTTTTCATCCGCATATTCAAATCCTCTCTTGTTTAATGGAGCCCAGCGGCCCTTTTTTTTCTATTCACGCCGACGCTTTGTGGAACTCGTTTATTTCGGAACGAACCACTATTTTCCGAGTGCATTTTTGCAGGATTTAATGGATTCGCGCCGTAAGCCGTAAATTTTACGCAACCTGCACCACTAATAGAGACAGCCTAAAACAAGCGAGTCAACATTTTAACTTCAACATTAGTCATGTATGTATGTATCTATGTATATATATATAGCAGACGAAAAAGTAGCGAGTGCGTAAAATAATTTGGTCTTACCTACACCCCAGTTCGAATGTTGGAAATAAAAGAAATTAGTTGAAAAAAAGTGAAATAGTTGGAAGTTACAAGGAAGAAACTTTATGTGACTGTGGAAATGTTTGAGGTCTCGAGGGAAATTAGGCTGCCAGTCAAGACGAGGCATAACTTACTAATCAACAATGAATTTGACGTAGTTAATGCGGAAGTCTTAGTTAATTTTCTTGGACTCATTCGCATAAGTAAATGGTTTAAATGAATTATTATATTACATCATATCCTTCTGAGAAACTTTTAAAATCAACTACTGCCAAGTAGTAAAATTCGCCGCCGTAAAAGTTAATAGCATCCGAGTTCTAATTCGCGCGCTTCGAATAAAGCATCAAAGCTGTTTTACTATTTCTCAGAAAGTTTTAATTCTGAACGCGATAAATTTTCTCCGCGACTTTGTTACATATTTCTTTACGCGGCCGATACTTTGCAACAAAGTTCTCTTACAAACTTGTCCGTGGCAACCCAGAACATCGATACACCTAAACGTACAAGTACGAGATAAAACTCTTTGTGTACGTCGACGGACGTAAAGCCGAAAAGGCCTTACCGTTTTTACGGGCTAACTTATCTTGAACGTTAACCGGAAGACTTCTTGCCCCGTGGCGGCAGAAAGTTTCTAATGAAAAGTCATCTCTTCGAACTTTGCCGCAATAACTTGCCAACAACGTGCGGTGTTTAGGATGGGACATCGAGAAATAGATCGAGCCCGCAGGATAATGTATGCAGATCACGATTTCAGAATACGTTATCATCTGAGGCGCTATTTATTAAAAATTGTCAGCGTACGCGAAGAGCCCCGGAACCATCTGGAATAGATATCGGAAGCAATAAATCAAGCCCGGAAAAGAATGGACTTTTTTTGCGGCGGGAAGCAGAGTTTCTTTTTTAAGCTACGAAAATCTCTCGACGTATAAATAAATTTCGCATAAAAGGATCCTCCTCGTTCCCGAACTAGTTTGAATTATTTTAAATGGAAACAAAACATGTCGCAAGCGAGCTGATTTGCTCGGCTTTGTAATCACCATAAGACATCTGCATCCGTTTTGGAGCTCGTGTGCGATGAGGTACAACTTGATTCAACCTGCGGATTTTAATCGTAATTTTTCGGTTTAGTAACTAAATAAAAGATGGCGGTTGTCGAGAATTGTTAACGCATCGGCAGAATTGATTTTAGAATATCTTCGGCGCTATTTATTAAAACATGGATGGATTTACATACATAGATACATGTTATAGGTACCGGAAGTAATAAATCAAGTCCGGAAAAGGATGGGCGCTTTTTTGGGGCGGAAAGACGAGTCTTCCGCGGCGGTGTTTCTTTTTAAGCCACGAAAATCTCGGCGTTGGACAACTAATAAATAAATTTCGCATAAAAGGGTTCTTCCCCGTTCCGGGGCTACTTTAAACGTCTCCTCCGACGAAAACATTTCATATATCATCGCGCATATGAATTTCAATGCGCGAATATATTACAGGGTCCTACGAAAACAAACGCCGAAGCAGAGCAGATGATCTATGTATAATAAAAAAAAACGATTCGCCTATTTTGTGATTACCTGCTCTGATGAGGTTATTTTAATTGACAGTTTCAACCTGTACGTACCATGCGCGAGTAGGCAGGTGGAACAACTAATGGGTTCAAGTCCGCTACAATTTTCAACTGTTAATTTCTGATACGTAGCTTTGTACAGCGCCATCTGTTGATCATAAACTGAAGAATTGGTTCGGTTTGTGTGGCAATTCACTATTAACTTTCGATTAAGGCACTCTATCTCTGTCTAGGGACACAGGTACTGCCATCATATGTTTTTGACACTGACAGTGGCTATTTGACCTTGAAGAAATTAGTTGTCAAAAATGACAAACTGGAATAAAGGCACAAATTACTTTAAATTTCCATTTTATTGCTACAAAATGTAAGTTTCACTGATGTTTATTAGCTTTACTGGCGACAAATTAACTGGTTCACGTACAAATTTTCTTGCATAAAGTTCTCATTTACAAAGAAAATTGCGTATAAATATCTAAAACATACTTTGGATCAAATTAAAAAACAATTTCTGATGTATTTTGACAAATTTAGTTAAAATATGCAACAAAATTTGTCTTAAGTCAAGAAATACATTAAATTGTATGAAATGTACAAATGTATCTATTGCGGGCTTACGATATTTTAAAAAGAAAAGTTAGGTATATGCATCTCTAGCAATGTTAAACAGTTTAAATGTAGCATTTGATTTGTAATGGCCAACACAACATATTTCAGGCATTATCTATGCTGTTTTTAAATTTATTACTCTAGAAGCGAAAATTGAACGGAACAACTGTCACAATGACAACCCATTCGTTCAAGGTCAAATAGCCACTGTCACTGTCAAAAACATATGATGGCAGTACCTGTGTCCCTAGACAGAGATCGAGTGCCTTACTTTCGATAAATTAATAGCGCCTCTACATTTATCTTGAACTGCAAAAAAAACTGAGCAAAAGATTCGTTTCATCAAATACAATTTTCACACATTTTGGATGTATGTAAATATAAGAGATAAAGTCCTTAGATAGTATAAAGTACGGCAATAGGTAAGCCATTTTCGGGCTCATTAAGCGCGAGAATTTTAAATGAAAATTTGGTTGATTTTCATGACAACGGAAAATAAACGTAAATGTCAATTTTTAGAGCCTTACTGCGCAAATATGAGCATGTAAACTGTACTGTTTGTCGACTAGTAAGATTCTCCCATAATAAACTGTAATAACGTCCTTACAACCCTTTAACACGATTAACCACTGTAAATCGATAAAAATAAACAAAATCCAATAACCGTCACAAACCACAAATGGACACCTTTATGCAGAAAGAAACCAACCCACAAATTGACAAAATCTGAGTTCTTCGGGCTATGAATGTGTTAAGCATTTAAAATTCTACTGCAGAATAGATCGAAGCTCCAAAATAATGGTAATAACATGTATTGGCCGCTGAACCAACCTGCATTCAATAGTGGTAAATAAATAGATCTGCAGAACAGAACCATATGGGTTGGCTCATTTCTGCATAATATATCAATGCCAGGGTATAAGAAAATACTCAGTATTTTACTTAAACGTCAGTGTCTAAAACTACACAAGTATACAATAGGCCTCAAATTGCTTAGGAATTTTAGAATTGTTCAAAACTTAGATGACTGTTTTCTCAGGTTGACCATAACGTGGGTTGATTCCTTTCTGCAGAAAATTGTCCAAATGAACAAAGCAGGAGCACCACGGGGCACGGACGAACACCTTCAAGTTTCGAGCAAGCACAAATATTTTACACATAACTCAAAACTGCAATATTTCCGTTACGTGCAAAAACTACTCCATTTTTTCTTCTATCAAAATTCAAAATTTTAAGCAAAAGGGTTTTAATAATCATATCTTCAACGTCTTTAGATTAATATGGCTTATTTATTATGGTATTTTTAATATGATTTATTTCGTATTTCTAATTCCTTTTGGGAGCTGACATTTATCAACTGCCAAAAAATTTAAAACTTCTTCGTCTCCATGACAAATATTTGTTTATTCAATTCAAATACACGAGTCTGTTTGTGTCACGTGACACAGACGCCATGTTTGGGCTAGTTTTTAAAATTTGGTCCTAAACTGTGTATTGCCGTGCTTTAGTAATCTAGGGACTTTAATAAGAGAAAGTTTGCAGCGACCTCTTCTGAAAGCGGGCCAAAGAGATATTCAATTGCAATTTTCATCTGTCATTAATTGCCAATAAATAGCTTGTTTTTACGGCGCCATCTGTAAATCATTAACCGAATTTTACTCGGCGGCCATTTCTAGCGCAAAATTTAAATATTAAATTAAGTTAAATTAAATCTTAATTAAATCAGTTTTCAACGCGCCATCTGTCGATCGCAAATGCAAAACAGTTTTTATTAATTCAGTACAATATTTATTTCTTGTTTAATTTATAATGTAGCAGATAAATTGCTTGTAGAGCTACGTCTGTAAACGACAAGCCAAAAAATAAAATAAAAATTCGGCTGCATTGTTTATTCATCACAGAGATTTGTTTATTTTAAATAGAGCAAAATTACATATAACCAAAAAATGTTGAAATGCACTCGTTCTGTAAAGCACCCGCATCAATTTTGGAACACGTGTGCGACGAGTTACTGCAACTTGATTCAACCTGCAGATTTTGATCGTAATTAAACGTTAAATTAAATCTTCGCTCTTATAGAAAGAAGAGCCAAGATGTTCTTTGAGTTATTTATGCCGAATACAAAGCTCCTATTGAGGCCACATCGGTTACTCTACTGCTACTCTTCTACTGATGAAGCCCCAGTTAGTGCTGAAATAGCTATACAGAGGACGCTCGGGAGCCCCATTGCAATCCACCAATCCATCCGACTTGCAGCAAACTTTAAATTTAATGCCGGGTTTCATAAAAGTCAAATAAGTTACGAATAACCATTCCTATACCTATAACACATGTAACCATAACAACGTTTATTTTTAACGGATGATTAAATTTAATTAACGTTTATGAAGACCATCATAAGTTAAATTAAATTCAATCTGCTTTTACAGCGCTAGCTATTGATCGCCACGGGAAACAACAGATAGTTTTATTCATTCGTCATTTTAGGGCAAAGTAATGTCATTTTCTAGCAAAATAGTATTTGTTTCGAAAGTATGGATAGGTAATGCTAACATAATGCTAAAATATACAACAAAAAATACAATCATTCATATATGACTAACGAAATAGTTTCTATTTAAGTTCTGCCATTAAAAAAAAATTGATGGATTGGAGAGCATTTGACAAATTTCAAGATTAATCTATCTTGTTCTGGACGAAGTTAATAATGTCATGATGAATGATCGATTATATAAGAATAAATTAAGAATGATGATGATGAAAGCGTAAGAAACTGAGATTTGTTTATTTTAAGTAGAACGCAATTATGTGTAGAAACACACTTGGCATAAAGCGTGCCGTTTCTGGCCGCAGAAACACCTGCATCCGTTTTGGAACAAGTTTGTGACGAGTTACAACTTGCAGATTTTGATCGTAATTAATCGAGGCAGTTCGATTTGATAACTAAGGCCCACTTGTACAATGCTAGTTTACATTTAAACTGAAGCTTAAACCCTTAACAACGATTATTTCAACAATTGCTGTTAAGGGTTTAAGCTTTAGTTAAGCTGGAATTGTACAACTGGACCTATATCAAAGATGACTGTCGAAAGTTGATGTTCGAGTACATATTGCTGTTGACACATCGGCAAAATTAACATTCGAATAACGTCATCATCATGTGGACGTGTCGAGTTACAAAAATTCCGTTTTCTTTCTGTATCCAGAATCAACAATTTAGTGAGCAAAAACCAATTTAATTGCCAATTAGTTATTTATTTAAATTAATACGAATTTTAATTTTAATTTAGCAACCGGTTTGGATTTATAATCTTCGTCAAACAGCTATCGTCATAGTAATTTGAAATTGAAAGAAACCTTCATTGAAGAAATTCTGTCCAACGAATATTGCTTTCCATTTCAAATTATTATGACGATAGCTACCTGACGAAGATTATAAATCGAAACCGGTTGCTAAATTCGTTTTAATTGAACAATTACGGACAATTAACAAGTTATTTGTTATCTGTTTTCACAGCGCCATCTGTTGATTGCTACCTGAAACAATTCTTTCGCAAAGTAATTTAGTCTTATATCAAAATGGCGACAGCTAATCAAAAAGTAATCGTAGGTACTTTTGTCGTAATGTCGTAATGTCCTAATTGTATATTGTATTGAATAAATTACTGTGTTCAACACCATCTATTTACTACAGGCTAAAAAATGTAATATTTTCTCAATAAGTGTTCGAAGTTCCCCCCTGCGCGAAGCGTAAACATACCGATTAAAGTGCCATTTAACATACCTGCCCACACATGCGTTTTGTGAAAATTAAACATACCATCCCTTGTAAACATTGATTCGTCGGCAAAGAGAATGTTATTAACAAAGTTCGGATTATCCGCCTGTTCCAGGAGTAACCACCGACAAAATCGCCTGCGTTGAAGGCATCAGAGCTTGCACTCTTTGAAAATGGAACGGGTAATTGTTCATCACGAATAATTTGCCAAACAAACTGCACAACTGACACAAAGGTCCTGCTATTTGGCAAAGGGCCATCTGGGCAATGCTGTACATACAAACGTCTTGCAGCCAACGCATTTTGACCACATTCGCCGTAAATTAAAGTCATGTCCACAATAACACTCTTGGAAAATATCTCTTATAGTTTACGATATCCCCATGGTGAGCCCTTAATTAGTAGTAACTTGTAACCCTGTATAGAGGCGGGCAAGATCCAAAATTTCATTTCATATAAAAAAAAGGGGGCCCTAAAAGCAACTCCTGAGAAAAATTTAAATACTCCTCCCCCCTTAACCCATTTAACATTTAAACGCAATGTAAAACGAATTCCTATAAAAAAAAAACGAAAGGATTTGTGAATGCAAGCAAATCTCCTTAAATGCGATCTTATCTAAGCAAACAAGCTCACCGCCGACGACATCTAAAATCCAAGCAAGGAGAAGAAGAAGAAGAAGAAGAAAAAGTGAATTTCTTCAAAAATCGATCCCGGCGAAACCTTTAAACGATAAATTCGGCTGTGCCCGTTGCATTCGCCTAACTTCCATCGCAAAGCACGAAATCGAAAATTAATCAAACAAAGGACGGACAGACGTCAGTGACCACGCCGATCGGGGGGGTTGAGGGCGGACGTCCGGGGCCGGAACCGATGATTAATCGGCGCTACTTTGTTCCGAAATGCATTAGATCGGCTGTGCAACGCGAAATTGAGCGCGGGCGGGAATTTCGGGACAAAGCGGGCCGAATCTATTATCGCTTTAATCGGAATTCGTTTTGCTTGTCTCTCGAAATTGCCCGGCTCACTTTATTAATTGCTCGGTAATGAAGAATGAAGCGGGCGATTAAAAAAAAAAGAAAGAAAACGCTTAAATTGTTTTACATAATATACATAATTTATTTCACTAATGAAAAATGATTTGGTTTGGAAATAATCGTTAATTAATGTAGAAATTCTCTATGCTGTTTATAGATTCTGTTATAAATATTTAAGAAAGATATTCTTTTCTATAATTTCCAAATGTTCTTTTATTGCAAACTAGTTTCACCTATAAAGGCATCGTCAGTGCATCAAACCTTCAAGTTAAAAAATACATAATAGTAAAATATAATATTAAGTTAACAATAAAAATTACTTACGGGTATTTTATAAAATTAAGATCTTAAATTATGTGTAGAATAGATGTAAGTTGTATGTATTTTTTGTAAAATGTCATGAAATAATAAATAAATAAATATCTGAAGAACGTAAAATTTAGCTATGTGTTTTATTAGATACAGGTTACGAATTCAAATACAAGATTTCCAATCAATCGAACTAAAGAACTTATTTGTGTTGAAAAAAGTTTGTTCATTAAGAATAGCATTAGGAAACAAGAAAGTATGTAAAAATATTTCTAAATTTTCAGCAATATCTAATTTGGTACCTTTCAAAAAATTATGTAATAATTTTGTGTTAATTGTAGGGTCAAAATTATGGGAAGTTTCTAAATGGTGATTTGCAAAACTAGAATCAGATTTATTTAAACGTAAAGATCGTAAGTGTTCTTTAATTCTAATTTGAAGACTTCTTCCAGTTTGTCCAATGTATATTGCTTGACATGAATTACAATTTAATGAATAAACTCCGCTTTTGGAAAAATTATCAATCGGGTCTTTATTTTTACAAAATAAATTTGAGAAATTAACTTGATTTGAAAATGAAATTTGTATTCCTAATGTTTTTAATAATTTCTTTAGTTTGACTGACAAAGTACCCACATACGGAATAGAGAAAAAATTATTTATTGAATTATTATTTTCTGTAATTGTTGGGAAAATGATGTTGTTTAGTAATTTATTTCTAATTTTTTTAAAAATATTATGTATTGGTTTAATAGGAAAGTCATTAAGATAAGCAATTTGGATGATTATACTAATTTCTTTTCTAAAATTTATTTCATTCATAGGAACAGAAAAAGAACGATGAAAAAATGATTGAAAAGCAGCAAATTTATGTTCGAAAGGATGAAAAAACTTAAAATTTATGCAATTATATGTTTGTGTAGTTTTACGAAATATTTTATATTGAAGAGAGTTATTAAATTTCGTTATTGTTAAATCTAAGTAATTAATTGAATTATTAACTTCTTTTTCTAAAGTAAATTTAATTTTTGGATGTAATGAGTTAAATTCATCTAAAAGATTTATAAGAGAAGAAGATGGACCGTCATAAATAATAAGAATGTCATCAACATATCGAACATAAAATTTAATATAATTTTTGCAAGAATTAACTGAAGAAAAATATTCCGATTCTAATTTATCCATGCATAAATCGGCCAAAAGGGGTGATAAGCCACAACCCATTGCTAATCCATCTGTTTGAGAATAAAATTTATTGTTTAAATTTTTGATCAAGAGTAATTTTTAACAAAGAATTAATGAATTTGGTATCTTAATCTGATAAGTTAGAAGAAATTAATAAATCATTAACAATTTCAATACTTTCAGAAGCAGGTATTGATGTAAAGAGATTGCAAACATCTAAAGAAATTAATATACTATGATTTGAAATATAAGTTAGATTTAGTCTATCAATAAGATCGTAAGAATTTTTAATACTGTATTTCGGTTTGTATTGTAAATGACTTTTGTAAAATGAAACTAGAAATTTTGATAACACATGTGCTGGTGAATTAATAAAGGAAACAACTGGGCGTATTGGGCAATTAAGTTTATGTGTTTTAGGAAGTCCGTATAACCTAGGAATTTGTGGATTCATTGTTTTAAGTGTATAAATGTTAACTAAAGAATTATTTTTATTATTATTTAGAAATTTTAGTAAAAGTGTACAATAAGAAGGTAAAGGATTATTTTGAAGTAATGAAAAACCATTATTTTGAAGAAAAGATTCTACTTTATCTATATAAGTACGTTTGTCTAAAATTACTACTCCATTACCTTTATCTATTGATGACATTCTTATTATTTATGACGGTCCATCTTCTTCTTTTATAAATCTTTTAGATGAATTTAACTCATTACATCCAAAAATTAAATTTACTTTAGAAAAAGAAGTTAATAATTCAATTAATTGCTTAGATTTAACAATAACGAAATTTAATAACTCTCTTCAATATAAAATATTTCGTAAAACTACACAAACATATAATTGCATAAATTTTAAGTCTTTTCATCCTTTCGAACATAAATTTGCTGCTTTTCTATCATTTTTTCATCGTTCTTTTTCTGTTCCTATGAATGAAATAAATTTTAGAAAAGAAATTAGTATAATCATCCAAATTGCTTATCTGAATGACTTTCCTATTAAACCAATACATAATATTTTTAAAAAAATTAGAAATAAATTACTAAACAACATCATTTTCCCAACAATTACAGAAAATAATAATTCAATAAATAATTTTTTCTCTATTACGTATGTAGGTACTTTGTCAGTCAAACTAAAGAAATTATTAAAATCATTAGGAATACAAATTTCATTTTCAAATCAAGTTAATTCCTCAAATTTATTTTGTAAAATAAAGATCAGATTGATAATTTTTCCAAAAGCGGAGTTTATTCATTAAATTGTAATTCATGTCAAGCAGTATACATTGGACAAACTGGAAGAAGTCTTCAAATTAGAATTAAAGAACACTTACGATCTTTACGTTTAAATAAATCTGATTCTAGTTTTGCAAATCACCCTTTAGAAACTTCCCATAATTTTGACCCTACAATTAACACAAAATTATTACATAATTTTTTGAAAGGTACCAAATTAGATATTGCT